>JAJAGP010002314.1:0-10214 GCA_025084515.1 Ancistrus triradiatus | reverse complement strand
CACCCCTGTATGTACTTTTGTGAACTTCTCCTCAGAATCTTTGTATTTGTCATTATATATGACCTTAGCATCAAACTGAGAACTTACTTGTTAGTCCCTGAGTAGCATTAGTTTCTGGTTTGCGTGGTAATGAACACTTCAACTGTTTGCAATGTTTTGTAAGTCGCTCTGAATAACAGCTTCTGCCAAATGACTAAATGTGAATGCAGATAAGACATTTCAGTCCATTGGTCTTGTTGTGTTCAGCATACTTGCTGGTTCAATTTACCAGCAAGACCAACAAGATGATCTGAGTTCTCCAGCTAAACTAGGAGCAGACCATCACTAACCAGAATAAACCACCTTGGACCAAGATGGAACATGGAACTCATTAGTTAATTAGAAAAAGCTTTCTTGACCTGTAATAAGTGTGTGGCAGGAGGATAAATCTGCAGTCTTGTAGTTCCACAGCACAGTCTATTATCGATTACGTAAATTACCTTCAGTCTGCTATTATGAGCCCTGTGCTGTGCATTATTGTATGACATGAAATTGATTTCCCATGTTATATGACAGTACCGTCAATCTAGTAGTAGAAAACGAAAACAGGCTCCAATATTATATTGCATTCTGTTCAAAGTGAAGGATAACATGGGTTTGTTTTCCTCCGTGGAAACAGGAACATGGTAGAAGGTAGGTGTGGTCCACTGAGCTGGCTGACTCAAATTCTCTGCTTGACTGCACGACTGGTGTTTCCCATCAAGTTCTCACATAAACAAGAATCTTCTTTTTTGGATCCTTCGTTATTTGTACTAATTAGTACACTATACATACATAAATATTTGGACACGCCTCTTAATTACTAAATTTAGGTGTTTCATTTAGTCCCATTGCCACAGGTGTAACTCTAGCACCTAGCCGTGCAGTCTGCCTTTATAGGCATTGCTGAAAGAATGGACTGCTCTAAAGAGCTCACTGAATTTGCCCAACCAAAATCCTGGACTGGATTCTTTTTAAAAGCTGATTGGCATTTTAGTCGGGAAAGACCTGGACCGGACTTTTATAAAAAGCAGATTGGGATTTTGGTTTTGTAAAACCTGGACTGGACATTTACAAAAGGCTTTCATGACAGACTATAACCAGTACAGGTACTCCCAGTTTTATGACGGCCCGACTTAAAATATCTTGACTTTACAATGAGAATTTATTATTATACATTAATACACATTCAGCAGAAACCGTACTCTGAATTTTGATTTAAATATATATATATATTTTTTTCTGATACTCTCACATGCTCTCCACTCAGGTGGAGAGCAAACAGATAAATGGCAAATAAATGACAAATAAATAACAAATAAATGACCTTTAACCATAAATATCTGGACAACCTAAGCTTACCTAAGCCTAACCTTAGCTGTACATTTCTCAAAAGCTAAAAGACAAATAGCCATAAATATATGGACAGCTGAATGCACTTTAACTTTAAATATCTTACCAACTCCTTGAGCACATCCTTAGCAATCACCTAGGGACACCACAGCAACCTGCTTGTATACCATAGCAACCCCTTCTCAACACCTTAGCAAACACACTGGTCAGTTTAGTAACTGCTTAGAAACACTTTTGCAACCCTCCAATATACTATAACAATAACTTAGTGACACGGTAAATACTTTAGCAACCATATAGCAACATCCTAATGTCCACCATAACTACCATAGCAGTGACCAAGCAACACCTTAGCAGCCACCTGTAATACCTTATCAACCACCTATCAACATCTTAGCAACCACATAGCAACAGTCTAGCAACCACTTTGGCTTTGAAAAAGCTCCTTCATGAACTGTCCCTTTCTACTTGTTGTTTTTTTATTTATGATGCTCTGTCATATTTTATTGTATTCAATAGGCCATTGTTGAGGACATGAGCAAAGACTTTCTTGATCAGAAAAAATTAAGGTATGTTAAGTGAGATATAACATGTAAGGGGTAATAGAATATAATAGCTGTGATGGTGTACCAAACTTTTGACTAAAGTGAAAATGTATAAAGTAGCAACAGAGTGTAACAGAGAAAGTGATAGTTGAGCGATTCAACCCTGTGACTCAACCACCGAAACATTTCCTAAAGGCAAATATAGCTGTTTAAACAATGACCATACATTTGATTGCTAAGAAAAGCACAAGCAAACTATTTGGGTATATGACCTACTATCCTGTAAAGTTTTGTGCAAGTACCTCGGAAGCTGTCGGAGAAAGTTTAAATTTTTGGTTGCAGAAAGGAGAAGAACAGTAAGAAGGAAACAAAGAACAGTACTTTGGCTTAGACAGGCCAAATTAATCAGAATAATAAGAAAATGAAGAAGCGTACTTTGGCTTTGACAAGCCAGATTAATTGCAAGTTATCATTTTTAGTACAGGAACTTTCCTGTTTTGACCCTGCTTATCCCATTCAAGGTAATTGGAGGTTTGAAGCTTAACCTGGAATTCAATGGATGCAGGAAAAATTGCTATTTGGATGGGACGTTAGTCCATCGTTACCTCAACACATGAGCTTCACATTGCAAGCCCAGCCTAGGATTTGATCCCAGGTCTTCAAAGTCAAAGTTTTAAGTTTACCTCATTGTCTCACCTTTATAAATACATGTATCCCAAACTGAGCAAGATTAGGGTAACAGTGGCAAGGAAAAGCTCCCTAAACGATAAGAAAGAAACCAAGACTGGAAAAGGTTCTCACATCTGCCATGTCAAGCAGCTGGCTCTTACCTCTGAGTGACAAGAGCTGCCTTGGTGCAGTAATATTTTAGAAAGCAAAGTGATACTGCACCTGATTCACCCTCAAGATGTTAACCAGAAATGGTACTTCTGATCTAACGCACCTCTTACAACATTTCTGTAATTTCAAAATAAAAATACTTGAACTGGAATACTGTATATAGGGTTAGGGTGTATATTCGCTCCACACACAAAGCTAAAATCCACATACACACATTATGCAGACAGATGTGAGAGCGTGCTCCTCCCTCCTTCCATCCATCACAGTGAGGGATCTCACTGTAACACAGAACAGCGTCCCACAGCCTAAATGAGTCTTCTCTCTCCTGCATAGTGTACATAATCACCAGCAATAATATGACATGCTCCTGTAATTCACTCCATATGGATGTTAAACAGACTGCTGTCATGTTTACTTTCTCACCCAACAGGCAATACGCAAAACTCTAACAGGCAGCCATGGAGAAAAAAAAGCAAGCCGTCCTTTCACTTCAATTTGGATATCGACTAATGAGGTCCTTTGTCTTCTAGAAACTGCATTTCTTATGACATTTAGGAAGTTCCAGTGAAAGCACAATGCGGGTGTGTTGTGGAAATTGGTTCAAATGCACTAGTATTAGTGATTTATGCAAATGACAGAAAATTAACAATTTGAAGACATTGGGAAAGTAGTAACATTAGTATACAGGACCGAAATTGACGTTGACTGGACATTTACCATAGTCACACACAAGTTTAGATACGTTGCCATAGTGTTTTATTTTAAACAACAATAGTAATTAAAACACAATATGAAAACATCTAGTACAGTACTGTACTATATAATAAAGCAATTCTAATCTTTATGTCTTTTACAAAATTTTAAAAACTTAACTGCTTTCAAGACTGCAATTCTCTTTTCTGTCAGCAGGTGTTACAAGGGTTCGTACTAGTTTTATGTCATTCAGGCATGAATTAGATGTATATAAGACAGACTTTTATGTCCTATTATAATACTTAAAACCTTGGACATTCAAGCCAAATCAGATGGACATTAAATGACACATTCCTGTAACACACTCCTCAAAGTTGAAATTGCCAAACACAGGGGGGAAGGTTATGCAAATCGAGCAAGTAGCAGGTGTTGCTAAGGTGTTGAAATTTTCAAGCACCTAGCTCCAATCTGTGGCATGTGGGAAAGGTATAAAAGCCAGATTAAAAGCAAAGCCTTTTTAGCCACAAGAACGCTCAAAAATCAGATCAAGTAGTATGGGATGATTGTCAAGTGAAGTCAAGTCAGATTTATTTCTAGATTGCTTTTTACAGTGGAGCATTGTCTCAAAGCAGCTTTACAATTTTCTTCTAATATCTAGGGCCAATCTCAAACTGAGCAAGGCTAGGCCGACAGTGGCAAGGAAAAACTCCTTAAACGTTATAAGGAAGAAACCTTGGGAGGACCAAGACTCAAACATGTTATCCAATTAATACATTTTTAGTAATAATTTCAGTAAACAGACATTTGTGCAAGAGATGTTTTGAATATTCTGTTTCCATTTTTATTGATTCTGTGATTTCCATAATTCCATAAATTTTGGTGTTGAAATTTCAACGTTGAGGAGTGTAACGTCTATCAGTATTTTCACTTTCTTTATCGAAACCACAGGCTGTGTTTTCTGAATACAAGTATACACTGACTATATCCTCACTCAGAGAAACTGTTCATATACTTACCGTATAAAAGATTTCCATTTTAGTTATCTAAGATTTAAATACACTGACAATTATAGGGATCCTAAATCAGAGAAGAATAATTTAATGGGGGATGATAAAACATTTGCATAACCCTGCAGCCTTCTAAATGTGAAAGTAGTGCATTTTGTTCTTTCTATAAGCAAATGCCATGTGTATGGGTAAGTGTGTGAGTGTGATAGTCAACTTTTCTGCACAAAGCTAAAAAAGTCAAACTGTGGTCACTCTGCCCTTCATGGCTTTAAATATGTTCAATTTTCATTCCTGAAAAGAGTTCAAACATACCTCAGAAACACAGCTTGAACGAGGTGGCTGGTTACAATTACAGCATTTATCAGATGCCCTTATCCAGTGACTTAATCCGCACACAAGGGACCAACAGTGGCAGCTTGGCAGAGCTGAGATTTAAAATTTCAACATAGTAGTCCAGTGCCTATAATAACTTATAGTGGTCGCTTAGGCAACTTATTTATATACATCTTGCTCAATGACCCAAGAGTAGCATCTTGGCAGTGCTGGGACTTCAGCCCCCAACTTCCTAATAAACAGCCTTGTAGCTTACAAACTGATTCTCCAATGGTTCTTGTGTCAGTAGGAGAAAGAGCTGGCCAAATGTTTTGGTTGAGAAAACTTGTGATGGATTTTGGCACATCTACACCCTCAGGGCTTCCCTCTAATTAATGAGAATGTGCTCGGAAAACAAACTACTGTGATGACAAAAAGTCAGTTTGGCTTTCTTTCTCAAATCTGATTTCTACACGGAGTTTCCACACTGCAAGTTACAGGAGACCAACTTCAATTTGTCTGTTCAGACTGTACTCACTTTCACTGGCATATCCATGGGATTGGTTCCTGTGGTAATAGTGCATCCAATACTCTACAAACATCTCCACACACCTACATGTGTCATCATCTGTATTTAATTACACAGCTGTGATTTGAATCATTCAAAATCTAAAATCATCATATCACCCACAGGGTCTCACAAGGGTCTGACAAGCCTGAGTTTACATTCCTAGAATCGCCATTTTCCCATTTCAGAAAGAGTTGTAAGGAAATCGGCCGAGACTTCTACTTGAAAAATGCATGCCTAGCATTATATATGTCCACAAACAAAATGTATTCCTGGTGCACATAAACATGTAATATGGCATTCTTGATTTCTGTTCTGCATGCGAGTTTATGGGCACATAAAACTCATTTTCCGTGCCTCCATTTCCGATGCATAAAATAGAACATTGACATGAGAACCACAATGCGACAATTCTCAAGTGTTTGCTGTCTGGTACCTGTAATAAAAAGCACTGAAATAAAGATTTAATATATCACACCAGAGGAAGACAGGTATGTCATAACTAAGGCTGCATCAAGATGTGTGAAGATATGAGATTAGGAATGGCCTTACATATGAATGCTGCTTATGTAATAGAAACCATTCCACGTGCCACCAGGTATACAGTAGGTTACACTTTATGAGTCGCTGCACAACTTTCCTCTGAACTTGTGAGGACACTTTCGGCAGCATGCATGAGAAATGAAGCTGTAAGTGGATTCACGCACAGGGGAATTTCATAAAGAGTCCTTAATGGATCTGATACTTCACAAGAACCCATAGCCTGGTGCTGCTATGCAGTCATCACACTCAGCTTTACAGTGTGTGTATTTAAAAAAAAACAGTCTGTTTAAGGCAAGGGAGACAAACTTTGGTCATGCAGGATAACAGTGTAAAACAATACTTGTAATGTCTTCAATTAGATATTGAATAATCAAATTAGAATGACCGAAAGTCCTGTACTAAGGCATAGAATCTACTGTAACTCCCATTGGTTCTATCCATAGTGAATAACGGTCTTGAATCACAACTACTGAAAGCTAAGCTGTCAGACAACTCTAAGGTCAATCAGAGTGTGTACCACAACAGTGGATCATTCAGGTGTGAGCTTCCAGCAAACATGACCCACTGCTATGCACCACCGCTTCACCCCAAATCCTTCTAATTTGTTAATTACAGCACGACTGACTGTAGGTACCTGCAGCTTGACAAGACCGTCTCGACAATTCTGTTTAATAAAAAGGAAAAAAAAACATGCACTCACCCCAGCGTCGTCATGGTGACGATGGTATACCAGAAGGATGCTGGAATGCTGGTGAAGAGGGTTCCCTTGGTGCCTTTCTCGGCGTAGAACATGACAGTGGCGAAAATGATGATGGCCATGGTGAGGGAGAAGAGAAGGAAGCCGAGCTCGGAGGCACAGCTCTTCAAAGTGTAGCCGAGGATGCGCAGACCTTGCGAGTGCCGCGAAAACTTGAAGATGCGGAACACGCGGAACACGCGGAGCGTAACAAAGGCGCCGCTTACATCCTCGTTCTTAGGCATGACCAGGCCGATATAGTAGGGCATGATGGCCACCACGTCAATGACGCTCATGACTGAGCGCATGAACTTGCAGCGGCTGGGCGCAGCAAACAACCTCATCAGATACTCAAAGGTGAAGATTAGGACGCATGCTGTGTCCATGCAGAAGAAAGCCTCCGAATACTTCTCGCCACATGGCAAAGCCTTGGCTCCAGTTTTAGATGCCGGGCAGGGGACAGTCTCCACTACGTTGGCGATAACAGAGACGGCGATGAAGAAACCTGTGACGTAGTAGAACACCAAGGCCATGGTGCTAGTGTGGGGGTTCTCGAAAGCTCGCCACAAGCGTTCACGAGATGTGCTGTTTGGTGGTAATGGCTGGTCCGTCGCCATCTCTGTCTCCGTGTCCTCAGCAAGTCGCTCCTGGTTTTCCTTCTTGCGGTCTCTGTATTCTTCCATGCAGCAATCCCCGATGATGTCTGGCACAATTCCGTAGAAAGCCAGCTCCTCGTCAAAAGCCTGGATGCACTCTTGCCGTGGATAGTGCAGCTTGCCCGTGCGGTAGAAGTTCAGGATGTGGCGGAACATCTCCGGGTCCCTGTCAAAGAAATATTCCTGAGTGTCTTCATTGTAGAAAAATTCCTTTTCCGAGCTTCCCAGCAAGGTGTCAGGATAACGATCCAGTGTGTTTTTCCAGGTCTGAAATCGAAGCCCACTCACGTTAACAATCAAGATCTCGTCGTTGCGGCTCCTCTTGTCCACGGGTGGCTTGGGCATTGTGTTTTTGGCCAAAGGAAGCCACCCAACCGCTGCTGCCCGGGCAAAAGGCAACCATGTTGCCACACCAGCTGCCATTTTTTTTTATTTGGATGGCTTCAGTATTTACCAGGCAACTATAGGGAATGGTGGGGGATCCTGAGGTAGTTTTTCCAAACTTTTCCAAAGTAAGGAGGGACTTCTCCAGCTAGTCATAACCGCCAGTCTGTGCAGGTTAATTCTGGTACCTTTTGGCTTATTTGTCCATGTAATTCAAAGAGGAAAGACCATGCAAGGTGAGTGGGGTCAGTCCAATGTTCCTGACAGGAAAAGGATCTTGCCACAGTCCCAGTGGAAAACCAAAGATGCATCTGACGTCATTTGACTCACATGACGTAGCAAATCCTGTAAACCAAAACAAAAGGTCCTAAAACAGACCCTCGTGCAATTTCTCTCTCAGCCTTTGCTTGCAGGGTTCTAACAAAATCATGCCGGACAGCTAACGGTTAAGTCTGCCTACTCTCACTTACAGACGACTGGAAATACTTATTAAATTGTCATGATCTCCAAAGTTGCAAGATAGGCAATCTTTCTCTTCTGCTATCTCCCTCTCTCTCTGTTTCTCGCTCTCTTGTTTAAGAGCTTTGATGGTGAGAGTGTCTGCCCTCCCTTCCAAGTGAATCTTAAGTGGCTACTCGATTTCACCGATGGTTCATGAAGCTTTTGAATGGAGATCTTGGGATAGAAGACGCCTCTATTCCATATACGGCAGGTTCCTTAATGTGCCTGTCAAAATGAAACACAACAAGAGCTCAGATACTGTACAGCTCTGACTGAAGAAGACTGTATACACCATCTTCGCTGGTAGACCTTGAACTTTCTACTGCCTTTATTCGAATAAACAAGCTTGGAAGTCGGTTTATAAGATGCATCTCATGGGTAACCCTAAACTTTCAGAGGATTTAGCCAAGCACTTAAAACAGGTGTTGCATTACTGGAGTGTAACTAAACATCCACATCCGAATGTTCTCATTACACTTTGACTGAGTTGCCGACCATAAAATAACATTTAGATATTGATACAGGAAAGGTAATGTAACTACAGTATACGCAGTGCTCACAACTACCATCTATCTCTTCTCATATCAGTGAGTATCTATAGTACAGTCAATCAAAACATTCGTTTTCTTAGCTAAAAGTTCACATTTCCTTTGAACGGATTTACCTCCCACCAAGACAGCAACACTGTCCAGTTTTGCCTGTCATAAAGAGTCTTACTGAAGGACAGATGACCCAACCCAGGCTCAACCCACTGCATCTATCACAGACTCGCACAAATCAAAAATCAATAGCAGTTTACTCCCTCTACTATCACGCACCAAGAAGCCCCTATTCAGTTAAAAGTTACAACATATCAGTACAGGTTAAAGGCAGGGATTGCTCCTTACAGCATGCAGATCTTTAAAGAGAATGTAAAGCTTCTTGTAATTGCGTTGCTTTCAGATTGCACCTTCCAGGCACAGGTTGTTCCTCGCGTTTATCATTTCGAGACAGGGAACACAAAATATTCATACATTTTACAAGAATGATCAATTCTGGCACACGAGCCAGAGAGTAAATTAAATTGGGAACGGGCACGCTAAAGAAGGCAAGAAGTCCTGCCAACCTCATAAAGTTATGAGCAGCCAGCATGCTCTAAAACTCCAAGGTCTAACAGGCGTCTCTTAAGAATAAGGACCTATTTTTAAGCTTAATAAGGACCGTAATTACCTCCCATGATGAGGATCTGAAAAGGATGTTGGGTCTTGTGTGACAGAAAGCAGATGTAGAGTAGATGAAGAAAGAGCAAATGAAAAAAAAATAATGGAGAGGCAGGGAAGATCCAGTCCTCTGCAGATGCCTTGGAATAGTACATTGAGAAGAAGTGATTGTAATGCTTAGTCCTTCTGGTCCTCTCTCTCTCTCTCACTCTCTCACTCTCTCTCTCTCTCTCTCTCTCTCTCTCTCTCTCTCTCTCGTACACACTCTACCTCTCCCTCTCTCTGTATTTCCACTCTCCTTTACTTGTGCTATTCCTCTCCTGCACTGCTTCTCGATTCTCTGTTGCTGTCTCATTTGCTTGCTTAACCCTCCTCCCTCTCTCTCTCCCTCTCTCTCTCCCTCTCTCTCTCTCTCTCTCTCTCTCTCTCTCTCTCTCTCTCACACACACACACTCGCACAGAGTCTTGATTACTGTAGCTTATTAATGTGACACCAAGACCTAACCATAGTCTTAGTATCCTAAAAAACTTGGCTTTAAAAAAATATAAATGAATTAAATTAAATATAAACAGAAGGTTTATTTATAATGACCAGCAAAATGTCCCCAAAAGCTAAAACTAGTCAGATCTTTGTCTTTTTGGGAACGTTTGGTCCTCACAATGATGTATCCAAACGTGAACAAACACAAAAACACACACGGACGCACGCACACATCTTTTTCTCTATCGTATACGTATACAGAGATCTAATTCTTAAATCAACTAAACTTCTACTCAGAAATAAATGCATGGCGCTCTGAAAAAAAGCTACACAAGGCCACTTTCTACAGACTGCAATGCTAGAGACTGTGGGACCCTC
>JAJAGP010002313.1:0-121794 GCA_025084515.1 Ancistrus triradiatus | reverse complement strand
AATTACGGAGCTAGCTTGTTCAGAAACATGACAATGAGATGCTATCGACTCTATTACTGAGCTAGCTTGTTCAGAAACATGACAATGAGAAGCTTTCGCCTCAATTACGGAGCTAGCTTGTTCAGAAACATGACAATGAGATGCTATCGACTCTATTACTGAGCTAGCTTGTTCAGAAACATGACAATGCGAAGCTATCGGCTCTATAACTGAGCTAGCTTGTTCAGAAACAGGACAACGAGAAGCTATTGGCTCTATTATAGAGCTAGCGTGTTCAAACAAAGGACAATGAAAAGCCACCGGCTCAATAACTGAGCTAGCTTGTTCAGAAACAGAACATCAAGAAGCTATCGGCTCTATTACTGAGCTAGCTTGTTCAGAAACAGGACAATGAGATGCGACCCGGTGCTTAATGAAAACTTTCCGGCTGCTGGTATACTGGGTATCTAACACCAGGCCAGCTAAGACTGGCTGGACCGGGCGACTGGTAGACTCCAGCTTGTCACTGTTACAGAAACCAAACTTGTGGACTTGGTGTCCATGAAACCCTGCAGAGTTCCAAAACAATATTCTAGTTCCTCGAAAAACTCCCCCACGGTTCCAGCCTTGAGTACCGGCCATACCAGGGTGGCCCATCGTAGGGCTTAATTGGTGAGGCGAAGACAAACAAAAGATACTTTGGCATAGTCAGTATCAAAAGGAAATTTATCAAAATACCGAACACACTGGTTGATAAATGGCCGGCAAAAGACTGGATTACCGTTATATAGATCTGGGAGAAACGAGGAAGCTAAAGAACCTGTCATCTCCTTTGTTTGGCGGGTCAATCTGTTATGACAGGGCTCAACGGGCATGTAGGAGACGTACGTAGGTTCGATTGTGATAACCATAGTAATTTAATATAACAAAACCAAAACACAATTAAGGTCAAACCGGTGAATACAAACAGGAATACCAGACTGTGACCGAACTTAATATATAACCACCGCGGCTACCGGCGTGTACCAACAGGAATACCAGACTGTAACCAAATTTACTATAACAACCGTGGCTACCAGCATACTACAAACAGGAATATACAACTTTAACCGCACTTAAATTCAACTTAAACGGCTTACCCGGCATGCAAAGTCCCAAGAACGGACAGAGAGCGCGTGAAACCTAAATATGGCCTGAAACCCTTAAACTGCCACAACAGTCAAAAGGAATGTATTCCACAAAATTGACCCGCATCGTGGGAGAGCTAGGAGCCTGCCTTAATACTGTCCAGTGCAGTTGAAAGCAATATCATGAAGTGCCTTAGCCTCTCCCTCCACTGCTTCACAGACCGGTGGAGCACCGCCAGAGTCTTGTCTCTGTTGCCCCATGGCGACACGAAGAGGCATGACGAGTTCTGTCCTCCGTGACAGTAACAATTAGCAGCAAAAAATATAATCTGACGGTAATAGAAGAAAATGATTAAGATGTTGTAAAAAGTACTATATATACTATACAAATGTGATCGGGAATTAAAATACAGGTAGTCCTCAACTTACGACACAGATCCGTTCCTAGGTGGCGTCGTAAACCGATTTTCGGTGTAAGTCGTAACATACGTACATACTGTATGTAAGTAACATACTGTAAGCACTTATCCTATCCTAACACCTATTCTAACACAGTAATTATCAAAAAACAAGCCGAGTAACCGTGTACCGTATTTTTCGGACCATAAGGCCTAAAACCGATTGTAGATGGTACACGGCGCTCATAAATCTGTCAAAATGTTTTAGCACGGCCTTGGTAAGTTACAAAGCTTACGGCAACCGTAGTGCGCAGCATCGCGGAGTAATACGATATGTGCTTCAGCATTAGGGTACATTCATTCATTCATTTTCTAAGTGGAGTTCAAATTCAACGGTATCAGTAACGGTACAACATGGACATAGAGCAGCTGCGAGAGAATTAAACATTAACGAATCAATGATATGGAAGTGGAGGAAGCAAGAAGACGCCCTGTGCCAGGTAAAGAAGACCAAACTGAGTTTCCGACGGAACTTCAGAGTTTCGTTTCATTTCATGCACCTTATAACCCGGTGCGCTTTATAACCCGAAAAATACGGTATTCTTACGCCGCGCACACCAAACAAGAAGTTCGCGTTATGACGTTTATGTCGTAACCCGAGGACTACCTGTAGATAAAAAGTAATAAACTGCTAACAGCTACAAAACAGTGTGCGCCATGTGCAGAATCGGCACTAATGAGTCTGGGTTGCCAGATCCTCACAAGCCTCGCGTCAGTGGTCAGCATTCTCTCTCTCTTAAGAAATGAATGTTTATTAACAAATTAAATGAAGTTGACCAGGCAAAACTCAATAGAAATATCTCAGGTTTATACTCTATTCAATGAAGTAAATGTAAGAAACACTATGTTTTTTTCTTTGCATTTTCCATACTGTTCCAACTTTTTCTGATTTGGGGTTGTAATAATAATAACAAAATAAGAAAGAACAAGTTAAAAAAATGTTCCTTAGACATCATTCTATCCTAGGCAGAATTATAGAATTTAATTATATAGGCACTTAGGCACTGATGCCTTACCCTGGGCATTCTGTTCTATTATAGCCTACTGAAGATCCAAATCAAAATTTTCTCTTATGTTTTCTTTCATACAAATGCTCATTCAATAAAATCTAAATTTTATAGATGTAACGGAATACGACTACACTTTAAATTGATTAATTTTAATAAACAAACGGGCACCACCGGATCATTTGAGGACTGGTGAATCCAGAAAACCAGTTGAAAGAGGAAAAAGTGAAATTGATCAGGAAGTCGATATGGGCGACTTCAGTCTAGGTCTGAATAGTGAATTCAAAGTTATTTTTCTCGACCTTAGATTGAATGAAACTTTCACACAAAGCGGTAAATCCAAAAGGTTATAACAAGTTTATTAACTACAAACAAGGCAATACTAACTGACAATCTGAAGTAATGGCATGTATATCACAGAGTTAAGATCAGCAAATGATGGCGAACATATATATCACAGCGTTAAGATCAGAAAATGATGGAGAACATGTATATCACAGTGTTAAGATCAGGAAATGATGTATCTATGTGCAACTTATCAATCGTGTAGTAAATACCCAGGTGCAATGTTATGAACTATTTTGCTACGACGTAGTGAGTTACTAGTAACACAATTATGGTGAAATGTGAATAGTATGGTAGAAACTACTTAGGCGTAGATAGGTCTACGTTGAAACGTGGTTTAAAATTAAACGCAAGTTTTGAGAATTGGTGACCTAATCAGGCCATAAAACGGTACTCGCCTGGAAATCACTTGAGTGGTTCGGGGCATGACCCTGGCCTTGCCCGCCCATAAAGGCATGATTGGGGAGAGGTGACATTTGTCTTCCAAGGCACACCGCCGCTCAGAAAGGCCTCTTGATGGCGTAGACTCTTGGGCTTCTCGGTTTTGCAGATAGTCGTCGCGTAACCACAGATGTTTTCCGGGCTGTGTCTTCAGTTGACCCGGTATTCGGCGTACTTCCCAGTTTAGGCTGCGGCGTTTCACGGTCCTCGAAGATTGCGTTTGCACACACTCAAATCTTTACCCTGGCCACAGGTAAATGCCAAAGTCTGACGCGAACTTTATACAACAAACTTCAATAAACTTGGAAGGCTAAGATATACAAACATGGTTGAGCGTGAAGGAGATCTTTGCTAGTTGGTCTTTTAACTACTTTCTTAAGCTTAATTTCGAATTCGGTGATACCGAACTATTAAGACTGCTGGACAAAGAAAAACATAACTAAACTTAAACGCAAAACAAAAATGAAAAGAAAACCTAAAATCAAAGAAAAACTCAAAAGAAAAAGGACTATTTAAACAAAGGAACAAGACTGCCTCTGCGAGCCAGCGCCAATAGTTTTGCACCGATCCTGACTAAAGGGGTTTGCCCTGGACCAGCCAATGAGAAGATGACTCGGTATCTTGATGAGTCCCTCCTCTCGTTGAGCGCATCCCTAAATTTCACCCTATGTTAGTATGGGCCGATACAGAAGTTATAACTTTGGATTAATATATTTTTACATATCTAGGATGTCTGAGAGTATCACATAAGAACAAAAATCCTCAAAGTTACAAGTTTAGTTGAGGGAGTTCAGGTATGAGGTTCCAATTGTCAAGAGCACCTTGAATCTACAAACTAGGACATCATTAAGGCATTCTAAACTACAGCACATACATTTGCTATTCCTCAAACAAAAACTGATACAATCAATACCAGATGTAGGATCCAATACATTCTGAATAACAACTTGCATTTCTGGTCCTCTATAAGTGTAAATAGGTATTAAAACATAAAAAGCTGATCGATACAAAAGGCCCTGTAGAAATTACAGACTAATATTTTTCTAACTACAACACAAAACTGGACCATATTAAGTATGGAATGGTCATTATACTAAAGTCATTAACCAAACAGACATGAAAATACATAAGAAATCAACGACATGCAAATATATGATTATATATAGGTGTATGAAGAATATCCCCGATCAAATTCCTTGCAGGAAAGGGATAGGAGCATGTGTGTGTGTGTTTGGACTCATTATGAAGCAGTTCTCATGTGTTTTCTAATAGTGGTCCATGCAGAGGTAATCTATTTCCAACAAAAGTTAATACTACTATTAAGAATATGTCTTTAAAAAGGCTGAGGTCCCTGGGTCATAAATTTCAGGGCTGTCCTTCATGGCTCCTGCCTGTCTGGACACGTGTCGTAAAAGTGAATTGTAGACAGGTATCTTTGTTTTTCTTTGCAAAAGTTAGGCCAGACTTCTCCTAGGAAGGGGGAAGTCTGCAGTATGGAGTGTCAGAAATCCTTTTAAGACTAACACATTGGCTTAATTTATGATGGCGAGATGCAGGTGTTATCTGATCGCTTGGCCAGATCCTCCATTTCCTTGTTGGTTTGAGAAAAAGGTTGGTTATTGTGGCCATTAATCTGTGAAGAGTCTGTCCAGATGGTGGCCCCTACATTCCAAAGTGTCGTAATGTTTGTGACCTGATGGAGAGATTGTAGATAGAGAATAAACAAATTTCGAATGACTGTCAATCCAGCTATTGATGCTACACAGAATTTTATTATTTTTCCCCTTTTCTCAGAGTAAAGGCCCTGAACCATCTCTAATTGGATGCTGTAATTGTATTAATTTTGCCCCTTCTCATAATTAAAAAATGCCCACCCAAAAGTTAATTTTGAAAGCTGATCTGTCAACCAATATTCAGGAAAGTTAAAACCAGCTTGATATAGAATATTTTTTTCATCAGTTAAGTCCTGAGAATTCAGGCCATCATAAAAGCCAGAGTAGGAGCAGAAATTTGCTAGTTTTGATTTTGTTTGGTTGATGACTCTTTTCAACTTTGAATGATTTCAATATACTGGAAACAATATACCAATAAATGAAAAAAAAAAATCCTTTTATTTGTTTGAGGTATGCCTCACAAAGCCAAAATGTTAAGCTTTTAATCAAACATTTCTATGATTTGTATGGAGTAAAAAAGACGCTGGTTGAGCATCCAGTAAGTGATTGTTATTCATAGTATTGTGAAATCATTTATTTTATTTGTGGCTTTGATTTTCTCATGCCTCAGACATGCCTGAATTTACAGAATTCACCTCAATTTAACAGATAGCAGATGCAAAATGTATTATGTCACTGGCTTTATATTTTCAAACTGTGCTGACACTATACAAATGATGTTTAAACATCTTGTGCCTAGGGCTTAATTAAGTCCCTCTAATTGTGTTCCAATTATAGGCCTGGGCAGATGAGTTGAAATTCCTTATGTGCATTTCTGTCAGTCCTAATAGGATAACTGACTGCCAATTTGAAGCAATTTAAAGTTCTAATTTACTGGTAATTAAAAAAATTAAAAGCTGTACATTATTCTTTTAATAATGATAGCTTTGAACATAAACATTTTAGGTAGTTAAATTATAAATTTATGAAACATATTTTACTTCAAATATTTGACTGTCAGCATAATGTCACTCCTCACCAAAGAACCTCAGTGATTGGATTACTGAGCTGTGCCGTGAGTTGTATCACTCATGGCATTACAGACCACCTCATCAGTCCTGCGGACCTATCAGGAAGCCCCACCGCGATCGGACTGATTATTGAACTCAGCTGTGGGGCTTCCTATTTAAGGACATTCGCGAGAGACGTGACGCGCGGTTTATTCAGCCTCATGTGGTTACCGAGTCTGTCCGCGCCTTCCGCGTTCCCACGCGTCTTTCATGTCCGTCTGTTATGGGCATTGGTTCCATCCGTGCCTTCCAAGCTCCTCCGTTATTGGTCCGGTATCCACGACCGTCTGTTAGCCAGGTATTGCTTAGTTTGTTACTTCCGTGTATTCGTTTTGTTTTTGTACCTGTATTCCGGCTCCGGCTAAGTTTGTGTTCACACCTGTTTATAGTCCCTGCCTGTTTTCGTTCTGCACCCATTTTCCGGCTTCGGCCTAGTTTAGGTTCGTGCCCGTTTTCGGTTCGCGCCTGTTTTCCTTTCCACACCCGTATTCTGGCTCTGCATGCTTTTCTGTTTGCTGTGTTTCTTTTTTGTTGTATATTGTATTATTAAATCTATTTTTACTAGAACCTGCGTGCGTCTCGCCTTTCCGTTCCGCCCCAGCGTTACAGAATAAACCGCCATATATGGAGATGGCGGGTTCTAGTATGGCTCCGGATCTGCCAGCACGGTTCAGTGGAGATCCGGACCAGTGCCTGCGTTTTGTTACCGAATGCACTGAATTTTTTCATTTGTCCCGATCCTGCCCGTCCCTCGCCCAGGTTTCATTTATAATTTCACGCCTCTTGGGTAGGGCTCTTCAATGGGCTGCCAATGTTTGGCCAATGGCCAAAACTTGTACCAGGGAGAAATTTTTGGAAGTAATAGTAGCCACATTCGGTCCTCTTCCTGCTGAGGCTGTGTCTGGCTCCCTAGTCCCACAGTCAGTTACTGCCTCTGCGACCGAACCCACGCTCACAGGCAATGCTAGGGATCTTCCACTGCTTTTGCCACTGCTTGCCTGTGTGCGGAGGACGTCACCTCCTGCTTCCGTCCGGGAGAAGTCATCCGGGAACTCTTTGTCTGTGGGTTCGTTTGTGGGTTCGTTCGTTCGTTCGTTCGTTCGTAGTGTCTGCTGATAGTTCGGTACCCGTGGACAACGTGACAGTTAGTGGATTATCAGAGACATTTCCACCCATCCCAGTGCCATGAACATTCACATTTGCTTCAGGACCTGCACTGAGGACTGTTCCAATGCCTGTGCCGAGGGTGTCTGTACCTGTGCAAGAGACCGTCTGCTCCAGAGAGGCCCTGCCAGAGGCCGTGTGCTCCGAAGAGGCCCTGTCAGAGGCCGTCAGTTTCCAAGGGGCCCGCCAGAAGGCCATCAGTTTCCGAGAGGCCCGCCAGGAGGCCGTCAGTTTCCGAGAGGCCCGCCAGGAGGCCGTCTGTTTCCGAGAGGCCCGCCAGGAGGCCGTCTGTTTCCGAGAGGCCCGCCAGGAGGCCGGCTGTTTCCGAGAGGCCTGCCAGAAGGCTGTCTGTTTCCAAAAGGCCTGCCAGGAGGCCGTCTCTTTGAGTGAGGTCTTCCCGGAGGCCGTTTGCCCCAATGAGGCCTTCCCCGAATCTGAGTCTGACAGGGGGACTCCCGAGTCCGACAGGGGAACTCTCGAACCCGAGTCCGACAGGGGGACTCTCGAACCCAAGTCCGACAGGGGGACTCTCGAACCCAAGTCCGACAGGGGGACTCTCGAACCTGAGTCCGAGTCTGACAGGGGGACTCCTGGACCTGAGTATGAGTCTGACAGGGGGACTCCAGAACCCGAACCCGAGTCCGACAGGGGGACTCTGGGTTTTCAAGAGGTCGATAAGGGGACTCTCATCCCAGAGTCCGACACAGGGCTCTCCAGTATCGTGTTAGGCCTATCAGTACCGGACTCAGAGGGAGGACCAGTGCATCCCGACGGTGACCCCGCTCGACAGCATCCCGACGGCGACCCCGCTCACCAGCAGCCTGACGGTGACCTCGCTCACCAGCAGCCCGGCGATGACCTCGCTCCCCAGCAGCCCGATGGCGACCTCGCTTCCCAGCAGCCCAACAGCAACCCCGCTTGCCAGCATCTCGTCGGCGACCTCGCTTGTCAGCCGCCCAACTGCTTCCAGACCCCTCCGAAGGACCACCCGGCAAGAAAACCTCCTGAGACAGAACTGCACCCTGGGATTCTTTGTGTGTGTGTGGGGGGGGGGTACTGTCATGCCTCACCAAAGAACCTCAGTGTTTGGATTACTGAGCTGTGCCGTGAGTTGTATCACTTACGGCATTACAGACCGCCTCATCTGTCCTGCGGACTTATCCGGAAGCCCCACCACGATCGGACTGATTATTGACCTCAGCTGTGGGGCTTCCTATTTAAGGACGTTTGCGAGAGTTTGTGACGCACGGTTTATTCAGCCTCATGTGGTTACCGAGTCTGTCCGCGCCTTCCGCAATCCCATGCGTCTTTCCTGTCCGTCTGGTATGGGCATCGGTTCTGTCCATGCTTTCCAAGCTCCTCCGTTATTGGTCTGGTATCCACAATCGTCTGGTAGCCAGGTATTGCTTAGTTTGTTACTTACGTGTATTCATTTTGTTTCTGTAGCTGTATTCTGGCTCCGGTTAAGTTTGTGTTCGCACCCGTTTATAGTCCCTGGCTGTTTTCGTTCTGCACCCATTTTCCGGCTTTGGCCTAGTTTATTTTCACGCCCATTTTCAGTTTGCGTCTGTTTTCCTTTCCACACCCGTATTCCGGCTCTGCGTGTTTTTCTGTTCGCCGTGTTTCCTTTTTGTTGTATATTGTATTATTAAATCTATTTTTACTAGAACCTGCGTGCGTCTCGCCTTTCCGTTCCGCCCCAGCATTACACATAGATTTGTTTACAGGTATATTACTATTGTAGACTATGGTGGTGGCTTATTGATTATAGGGATGCCTAAACAAATTACATGTAATATATAATAAACCGTTCAGGAACAGTTCCTTTTAAATTAATAATCATGATCACATCATGTTGGGTGAATGTTCTAGACATAACCTCGTGTGTCCTTAAAAAGTTAAAGTTTTATTATACATTTTTTTGTGATGAAAAAATAAACAGCAATTAAATAAGTCAGACACAGCAAGTGTTCAAGTGCGAGTGAATACAGGTACAGCAACAAATGATTTTACCTTTCATTTTTTTTGTGATTATTATAAATATTATTTCTAGGCATTTTATCATTTTATTTTTTATTAATTATATTTTGATACTTGTACTAAAATGTAGTAACAAATGCCAAAAATAGGTTGGATAATCTGAAAACAATTTAAAGCTAAATTTATGATACAAACAAACTATAAAACAGTGGTGCTTGAAAGTTTGCGAACCCTTTAGTATTTTCTATATTTCTGTATAAATATGATCTAAAACATCATCAGTTTTTCACAGAAGTTCTAAAAGTAGATTAACAAAACCCAGTTAAACAAATGAGCCAAAAATATTATACTTGGTCATTTATTTATTGAGAGAAATGATTCAATATTACATATTAGTGAGGGGTAAAAGTATGTGAACCTCGAGGATTAGCAGTTAATTTGAAGGTGAAATTAGAGTCAGGAGTTTTCAAACAATGAGATGACAATCAGGCGTGAGTGGGCACCCTGTTTTACTTAAAGAACAGGGATCTATCAAAGTCTGCTCTTCACAACACGTTTGTGGCACGAACAAAGGAGATTTCTGAGGACCTCAGAAAAATAATTTTTTATGCTCATCAGGCTGGAAAAGGTTACAAAACCATATCTAAAGAGTTTGGACTCCACCAATCCACAGTCAGACAGATTGTGTACAAATAGAGAAAACTCAAGACCATTGTTACCCTCCCCTGGAGTAGGCGACCAACAAAGATCACTCTAAAAGCAAATCGTGTAATAGTTGGCTGGTTCACAAAGGACCAGTATGCAGTTTGCTAAAGATCACGTGGACAAGGCAGAAGGCTTTTAGAAGAATGTTTTGTGGAAAAGTAGTTAAAAATGGAACTTTTTGGTTTAAAAGAAAAGTGTTATGTTTGGAGAAAAGAAAACGCTGCATTCCAGCATAAGAACCTTATCCCATCTGTGAAAAATGGTGGTGGTAGTATCATGGTTTGGGCCTGGTTTGCTGCATCTGGGCCATCATTTATGAAACATTGATTTCTGTATATTATCAGAGAATTCTAAAGGAAAATGTCAGGACATCTGTGCATGAACTGAATCTTAAGAGAAAATGGGTCATGCAGCAAGACAACAACTCTAAGCACAGAAGTCGTTCTACCAAAGAATGGTTAAAGAAGAATAAAGTTAATGTTTTGGAATGGCCATGTCAAGGTCCTGTCCTTAATCCAATCGAAATGTGGAAGGACCTCAGACAAGCAGTTAATGTGAGGAAACCCAACTACATCCCAGAGTTGAAGCTGTTCTGTACGGAGGAATGGGCTAAAATTCCTCCAAGCCGGTGTGCAGAACTGATCAACAGTTACAGGAAATGTTTAGTTGCAGTTATTGCTGCACAGGGGGTCACACCTGATACTGGTTCATATACTTTTGCCACTCACTAATGTGTAATATTGAATCATTTTCCTCAATAAATAAATGACAAAGTATAATGTTTTTGTCTTATTTGTTTAACCAGGTTCTCTTTATATACTTTTAGAACTTGTCTGAAAATCTGATGATGTTTTAGATCTTATTTATGCAGAAATATAGAAAATTCTAAAGGGTTCAAAAACTTTCAAGCGCCACTGTAAATTCCTCCATTTCATTTTAGAGACCAGTTATTTTCTTTCAGACATTAGAGAAAACATGAAAACATGGATCCATTTTGCCTCAATGGTTCAGGCTGCTGCTGGTGGTGTAATGGTATAGTTTAAATGCCACAGCCTACCTGAGTATTATTGCTGACCATGTACATCCCATGTACCCATGTTGCACAGCTCAAATCATCTCAACTGTATTACATTTATGTGACGGGGGCTCACCCGCCTTTCCGCCGATAGGGGGCAGCGTTGGCTTTCTTTTCTCAGGTTGAGACCCTGACAGTCAGCACGATCGCACAGGCATGATGAAGGCTGTGCGATCGCGTTATTATTATCACGTGCAGATCTAATCAAGCTGCTCGTTTGCTTTATGGGCAACGCCCACTGACTCAGGTATTTAAGATCCATCCTGAGTTCAGTCGGCGTTGCACCATTCCCTGTGATGGGGGTACCATCGCCCATCGGAGCCTTCACTCAGCTCAGACGTGCTGCAGCGGATGCTCGCCGGTAATCGGTATTGTCAGGGAGAGTCGGTAACTGATTCTTTGAAGAGGATCAGTAATTGTATGGCTAGGAAGCCGGATGATAACCGCCAGGGTATTAGACGCTAGAGCAGGGTCAGTATCCGGTGTTCGCGCTCCCTCGGCTGCATCACGGCTCCGCCGGAGCCCTCCGGGGCTTTACACTCGCTGTTGTGGTGTCCAACCCACCTCCCTGTTCTCCTTGCCGGTCCCGCTTCTTCATTTAAAGTATCTTTTCTCGCACTTTGTTCGGAAGGCCGTTGCCGCCGCGCACGCTGTATTTAAAGGGGACCCTTTGCTGCTTCTCAGCCCCGTCCCGTGTCGCATGTAAAAAGGGAATGTTTCGCTGCTCCTCAGCCCCGTTCTGCTCACGCGTCCGATGTCGTGCTGCGCTGGTTTGCGTAGAACCGTGACGTCGCATCGCGTCTTTTGCGTCCGATGTCGTGCTGCGCATGCCTGGTATGGTGGCCAGCTTTGCGCCCGCTGTAGCCCCTACCTTGTGCACGCATGCGCAGAACCGTGACTCGCTTCGATTTTCGGGAACCTGCGGGCTCTACGTTACAGCACGTCATCGCTTTCTTTACTCTCTCAAGCTGCTGGTCGAGCGCACATGCAGCCTCTGTTAGAGGGAGAGTGAGAGAAAGCGATCGCTCTTTTTCACCTGAGCAATTATTCCTCCACGTTTACCACACATATATTTTAATGCAATGCCTAGTGCTGGCGTTCATGTGAGAACTTAAATATGCACTATTCGTTCTAATTTTCAAGCCCATGTTAGGTGAGGCATTTAATATGGGTTTACCCCCCGTTCTGCATGCACACCACGTGACTCGTCCTTTGGTCTCGTGGATAGGGTCACGGACTCTGACGCCGTCGCTCAGAGTTTGATCCCACGCTGTCTCACCGTTGACGTATTAATATTGTTATTTATTTCAGTTCATTAATACCATCTGGAGCTAACTGCATTTGGGTCCTAAAACCCTTTAGTTTTTGGGGTTTGCCATTCTTCTGAATGGCGCAACCTCGTGACAATTTATACTATATTTATATAAGAAAAGATTATTTTGTAGCTTTGCCATTATCATGTACAAAATCATCTCAAGTCATAAATCAAAATGACAAGGCCTGTGATGTCTGTGAACTTCCTGCAGACTTGAGCATAAATTGTCATAAACCTGAGGGAGCAAAATAGATATTGAGAGTGAGTGTTTTTCTAATACCATTTGTATTGAATGACTTTTCTTTGTAGTATCCATGAGACAAGTGACTAAAGCAGTCTGAAGTGAAGGTCTTATCAGTCACCTGCACACTGGTGCCAATCCATGAATTATACTGAGGTGGGATTGCAAGTCATGCAGATCAACATATGTGGATGTTCTAGGTTACACACCTCTTGCTTCAATCCATCCTTCAAAGTCAAGATAGCTCATTTGGACTTACAATAGCTCACCAGTAGCTTGCCTAATCCAACAAAAAGAATGAAGTGTCAGGGTCCGCTCAGCCTCGCCTCGTTTATTTCACGTTTCGTTTTCCATTTCCTTTTGCGCGGCGTGGGCGTGTGTTGTGCTGTGCTTCCTCGCAGATCCATTGGCTGCCGCTGCTTTGCCCTGTCAACCACGCACAACTGATCTGCATCAACATTCATCACCACGCTCTACTTAACTCCTCGCCAAGCAGCCAAAAATCGCCAGATTGTCAGTTGACGAAGCCTGGTAAACCTAGTGTAGACTTTACTCTAGTTCATGCCTTCATGTCAAGCCTTGTAACTTTGCTCAGCCTAGTTCATATTATATGCTCTGTCTTGCCTTGCCAGTTTTGCCTTATACTCCTAGCCTAGCCACACTAGCATTTAGCCAAGCTCAAGTTTAATTCGTTATGTATCTCACTAGCCTTGATTATGTTTAGCGCAGCCTTATTTTTCTCCACGTTCTGTTTTCGGTCCTTGTACCAGGTTTTTGTTTGCCACTTATATTTTGTTTCTTCCCCCTTCTCCAGCCCTGCAAGTTCCTGTTCCACTGACCTACCGTTGCACTCCTGGATTCCCAACCTCATGCTGCAGCCGTACATTTGCTTTTAGTTATTGTGCCAGCTTCTTGGACTCTCGTCTCTCTTAGTTTTTTCACTGTTTTTGCATATTGTTTTTTTCTCTTGCACTTTTGTTAAAATAAATTATCTTTTGCTTGCATCCTCGTCTGCCTGTGTCTGCATTTTGGGTTCCACCAAATCTTTGCCTGGGGAATTACCATTCCCCATAACAGAACGATCTGGCCACTATGGAACCCGCAGGTCACAAGCAGGACGACTCTGCAAATACTGGCATGCTGGTTCAGCGGCAAGAAGCCTGACTGGCCCAGCATGACCAACTGCTTCGATCTTTGGCTGATTCCAATCATTTACCCTCTTCTCAACTCGCTGCGTTAATTAGTAAACTTAACCGTGCTCTTTCTTTTTTCCCCCAGGGTTCTGTTCCCTCAGCCTTGAGTCAGACCACCCTCGTTGCTAGCAGATCACAGGATGCTTCACCCCCTCTGAACACCACCTCGGGGTCCTCGTCCTCTGCTCCCAAAACACCGGAACCCATGGCTCCCCCAGAGGTGCCGAACCTCCCTTTACCCACCCGGAGGCATATAATGGTGAGTTGGATCAGTGTAGGTTGTTCCTGCTGCAGTGTGACGTGGTCTTCCGGTTACAGGCCACGGCCTTTGCCACTGATGCTGCCAAGGTGGGTTACCTCGTCGGGCTGTTGCGTAGCAAGGCCCTGAGGTGCACTGAGGCCACTCTCAGAAGCTGTTTTGAGGTGGTCTTGTTTGTCGACTTCCTCCGTCGGCTCAGGGAGGTGTTTGACCACCCTAGCCACGGGGAAGCGGCATCAAGCCAACTCATCAGCCTTTGACAGGGTTCACGGTCAGTCGCAGACTACGCTGTCGAATTCTGGTCGTTGGCTGCGGATGCTTGATGGAATGATTCCGCATTGCGCGAGACTTTCCGTGCCGGGTTGTCCGAACGGCTGAAGGACGAGTTAGTGGCCTTTGACGATCCTCTCAGTTTAGAGGCTCTCGTGGCATTGGGTGTTCGCCTCTCCGTGGACCAGGTCCACTGCACCAGTTGCCTCTAGTCCTTCCATCTCATTGCCCCCTGCCATGGATGATCCTGAACCCTTGCAACTGGGGCGGACCAAGCTTACCCTCGCGAGTGCACCCAACACAGAGATCAGGGCTTGTGCTTCTACTGTGGAGAATCTGATCACACCCTCATCTCTTGCCCGGTGCACCCAAAAGAGGCCACTCATCAGTGAACCTGGGGGCCCTGTCGAACACTATTCTCAGTCCTCCAGCATTTTCTCAGTCCACACACCGGCTTCCTGCCACTCTGAATTTGGCTGGTTCCACCTGAACTCTGCAGGCACTTATCGACTACGGAGCAGAGGACAACCTCTTGAACAATGCCCTCGCCGCGCAACTAGGCGTGCGTTTGGTGGCTCTGGAGGCCCTCCGGTGGGATGGCAAGCTCCTCGCCATGATAACTCACTGGACCTACCCCCTTCCCTTGGTACTGTTGGGGAACCATCACGAGAGGATATCCTTTGCTGTGATCCCCATTCCCAAGACTCCTCTCCTCCTCGGTTAAAGCTCCACAGCCCCACTATCGACTGGAGTAGGGGCAGGGTCCTCGGGTGAAGTGAGCATTGTCACCAGAGCTGCCTCCTGTCTGCCATTCCATCACCCCAGGTAAAGACAAGCACTTCTCGTTCTCTCTCTCACATCGACCTCTCACGAGTGCCTCACGCCTATCACGACTTGAAGAGGGTCTTCGACAAGGACGATGCCACCAGTCTGCCTCCGCACTGTCCATACGATTGCGCGATTGAACTGCTCCCCTGGAGCACCTTCCCCACCAGCCGGTTGTACAATCTGTCTCGCGCTGAAAGGGAGACCATGGAACGGTATATCACTCTCTGCCGGCCTCAGCCGACCCTCCTCCTCTCCGCTCGAGGCGGGATTTTTTTTTTGTGCAAAAAAAGGACGGCACCTTGAGACCATGCATTGATTTTCGGCACCTTGATGTTATAACTAAGTGTAATAAGTATCCTTTGCCCCTCTTAATGTCTGCATTTTACCTCCTGCAAGGGGCCACCATTTTTTCCACCCTGGACCTGCGTAACGCATATCAGTTAATACGCATTAAGAGTGGGGATGAGTGGAAAACAGGCTTTAATACACCATTAGGCCACTTTGAGTACCAAGTTATGCCGTTTGGTTTGACTAACGCCCCTGCGGCCTTCCAAGCCTTTATTATTGATGTTTTGAGATGGTTGAGACTTCCTCAACCATTTTGTGTTTGCTTATCTTGATGATATTTTCATTTTTTTCTCGTTCTGAGCAGGAGCACGTGAGGCAGGTACACCTGGTAATCACCCGTCTGATGGAGAACCACCTCTTCGTCAAGGCAGAGAAGTGCTTGTTCCACTCGGAATCCGTCCCGTTTCTGGGATTTATCGTTCAGAGGGGGTGCATCAAGGCGGACCCTACTAAGATCTCGACAGTGCCTGAGTGGCCTGTGCCCCAAGGGTGCAAGGAGCTGCAGCACTTCTTGGGGTTTGTGAACTTCTACAGGAGGTTCATCCAAGACTACAGCAAGGTGGCGGCCCCCCTCACGCAGCTGACTTCGACCAAGAGGAACTTCCTGTGGACCCCGGAGGCTCAGGGAGCCTTCGACAGGCTGAAGCATCTCTTCACCTCTGCCCCCATCCTGGCTCAGCCGGACCCATCGAAGCAGTACGTGGTGTAAGTGGACTGCTTCAACCATTGCCAACCTGGCTGTGGATTTCATCACCGGCCTCCCGGAATCCCAAGGTAATACCATCATTCTTACTGTTATTGATCGCTTCTCCAAGACCTTGAACCTGAGGAGTTGGTTCCCTCGGTCCACCAACATCTCCAGAGGTGCAGGACAGTCTGGAAGGCTACCAGGACAGCCCTCCTCAATGCCCGTGGTGTTATGCAATGCACAGCTGATCGAACCAGTCCCACCTACACACCGGGGCAGTTGGTCTGGCTTTCGGCGAGGAACATCCTTCTCCAGGTAGATTCCAAGAAGTTGGCACCCAGGTATGTCGGTCCATTTCCTATCGATAAATTGGTTAATGCTTCCACCATTCGTCCCAAGTTTCCTTGTCATATGCGCATCCATACTGCCTTCTACGTTTCTCAAATTATGCCGGTAGCCTCCTCGGGCCTGTTTGTTCGCCACTTATATTTTGTTTCTTCCCCATTCTCCAGCCCTGCAAGTTCCTGGTCCACTGACCTACCTTGCACTCCTGGATTCCACCAGAAGAGGGAGCCAGCCTCAAGCCACAGCCGCACGTTTGCTTTTAGTTATTGTGCCAGCTTCTTGGACTCTCATCTCTTTTAGTTTTTTCACTGTTTTTGCATATCGTTTTTTCTCTTGCAATTTTGTTAAAATAAATTATCTTTTGCTTGCATCCTCGTCTGCCTGTGTCTGCATTTTGGGTTCTACCAAATCTTTGCCTGGGGAATTACTATTCCCCATAACATGAGGTTAAGGTTAACTACAAAGAGAGTAAGAATGGGAGAGAAGGGGAGGGGATCATGGCCATTTTTGAAGAGTTTGTCTGTAAAATGTAACTGACACATGAAAACAAACCTAACAAAGATAAACAGCTCTGTACATAGAAAAAAAGCTCTTTAGCAAAACCCAGTTATCTTATGAAATATAAATGATTTGCTCGAGTGATTCATTTGGATGGCAGGGTCAGAATTTGGCATAAACAACAAGAAAACATGGATCCATCCTGCTTTGTATCAGTGGTTCATGCTGGTGGTGTAATGGTGTGGGGGATATTTTCTTGGCACACTTTTTTCTTTGTGTACCCATTTTGTACATGCCATGTCACAAAGCCAGGTCATAGAAATGCGTTTATTTTGCCTGATTTAAATACTATTAATTTGAGTATTATTAGCTCTTTAGAAGTTATTGTACTGTATACGGGCCTGCGGGGGGCACATCTGCATTATTAAAGACCAGCACAGTATAGTTCAGTATAGAGAGGCCTGCTTTCAGCGTGATTTATTCAGATAAATAGCAAAATAGCACTGAATTGTGACTAATATTTGTTTGTTCTATCACAGAAGACAATAAGATAAATAACTTGCAACCACTTGATTTATGACGAGAGGCTTCTTTTTATTTGTATTTTTAAAGGTTATAGCCTATTTTGAGGCCAATGGTGATCAATACTAATAAAGCTATTCCAAATTTTGGATTTAGCTTTACAAGTCCCTGGTGAAACATAAAATGTACAGCATGGATAATTTTCAATCACCAGCATCCCCGCATGCATTATACACCCAAAAAATAAAAGGCGCTTTTTTTTTTTGTTTTTTCGACTTTTTTTCTGTATTTAATCTTCCCAAATGGAACCTAAATGGAAGCCTGGAGGTGAATAAATATGTTGGCCCAAGTGTTTACTTCAATTTAAGCCCTGAGTGACCATTGTGCGAAATGTAAAACCTAAAATAACCAGTGTTTTAATGTAATAGTGCAAATTGCTTGAAAATGAGCTTAAATTCAGATCAACGGTGATAAACAAACTGATGAAGTTCTGGAGCCTTACAAGAAAACTTAAATTTTGCCCTTTTCAAATTGCTAAAATTCTTTACAATTGCTGATGTAATATTGCAGAATATGCCATATTTAGCTTTGACTTTTGTATATAGAATATCAACAAACATGTCACTTGATTACGGCATGGTCGTTTGTGGTAGATCGGCTAGTCTGAGTATGTCAGGAACTGTTGATCTACTGGTGTTTTCAATCACAGCCATCTATAGGATTTACAGAGAATGGTAAGAAAAAGAGAAAATTTCCAGTGATCCAGAGGTTAGAGGAGAATGGTAAAACTGATTCAAGCTGATAGAAAACCACTCATTAAAAGCAAGGTATGCTGAAGAGCAAGCTCACCTGTTGTTTCAAAGCTTTCAAGTCAAGTCAAGTCAGATTTATTTATATAGCGCTTTTTACAATGGAGCATTGTCTCAAAGCAACTTTACAAGTTTAGATTATCTCCTAATAACTACGTCCAATGCCAAATTGAGCAAGCCTAGGGCGACAGTGGCAAGGAAAAACTCCCTAGCTTTGACCTATTATTTTAATAGCTGATAGTGAAATAGGGATTTGCTGCATCTTCAGGTTCTTGTAAAATTCAGAATAGTTGCTGCTTGTCCTACAAAATCCAGCATTGTGGTTTCTGACAGCAACCTCTGCATGAGGTTAAGCTTTTTTTGAAGCAGATTTTGTCAATCATTTTGTCACACCTGGTTCTATTTAAGAGATTGTTTTCAGACTTGTGATGGGCTGCATCAGGCGTGGCAGATAATAACTGTAGCAAACTTAAGACTACACTTTAAATTGATTAATTTTTAATAAACAAACGAGACACCACCGGATCGTTTGTGGACTGGTAGATTCGGAAAACCAGTTGAAAGAGAAAAGCAAAATTTATCAATGTAGGTATAATGTGAATAATGAATAAGAAATAATGAATAAGTGAATAATGAATTCAAGGTTATTTTTCTCGACCTTCGTTTAAATGAAACTCTCTCAGACAAAGCGGTAAATTCAAACGGTTATAACAAGTTTATTAACTGCAAACAAGGTAATACCATCAGACTATCTGATGTAATAACTTGTGTATCACAGAGTTAAGATCAAGAAATGACGGTGAACATGTATATATCACAGTATTAAAACCAGGAAATGCTGGCAAACGTACATATCACAGTATTAACATCAGAAAACAAGTCGTGCAGTAATTACCCAGAGGCAACGTTATGAACTAGTTGTTGCGACGCAGTGAGTTAGTAGTAACATGAATTATGGTGAAACATGAATAGTATGATGGAAAATACTGAGGCATGGATAAGTCTACGTTGAAGCGTGGTTTGAAATTAAACACAGGGTTCGAGAATCAGGGACCCAGATAAGCCACACCAAGTGGTACTTGCGGGGGCTCACGTGAAGGAGATGGAACGGAACCGGGCCTGTCATCAGAAGTCACACAGGGGAACGGTAGTGGTCCTATCTTCAGATCTGATGTGACTGTTCGGAGGACTTCTGGATGATGTTGGTTCTTAGCCTCTCGGTTCTTGCTGACATGCAGCCCGTGGAGCCACAGATGTGTTGTGGGCCGCGCCTTGGGTTTCTTCCCAGCTTGGTGGAAGTGGTCTACCGGATCTCGAACTTGCGGGCGTCCAACTCAGATTTCTACCCTGTCCAAAGGTGACGGTAGAGTTGACGCATTCTAGCACCACGAGCTTCAAAAGACTTGGAAAACTAGGATATACAAGCGTAATCAAGTGTGAAGGAGATCTTGGCTGGTTGGTCTTTTAACTACTTCCTAATTCGGCGATACCAAACTACTAACACTGCTGGACACATAAAACTTAACGGAATATAAAACGCAAAAACTTGGAAAAAAAAAAAGACTTCCCGCAGTTAGCCCACGTCAAGTTTTGTATGCTCCTGATCATAGGCGGGGGCACAAGGAGTTGCCCTGACTTAGCCAATGAGAAGCTGATTCATCATTAAATCCCTCCTCTCATGGATATGTCTTCTAATTTCACTATATGGGCTACAGACGTTATAACTTGGATTCATATATTTCTACATATCTAGGATGACTAAAAGTATCTCATAATAACCAAAAATCCTCAAAGTTACAAGTTTAGTTGCAGAATTTCGTTGTAAGGTTCAGATAATTAAAGGCACCTTGAATTGATAACCTAGGACACCATTAAGTCATTCTAACTACAGTACATACATTTGCTATTCCTTAAACAAACAATAATACGATCAATACAAGATGTAGGATACAATACATTCTAAATAACAACTTCATTTCTGGTTCTTTATAAGTGTAGTTAGTTATTGAAACACGAGCGATCTATACACGACGCCCTGTAGAAAACTCTGGACAAAATATGAGCCGAGGACTTCAGCCTTTTTAAGACATATTCTTAATATCAGTATTAAATTTTGTTAGGACTAAAGTACCTCTGCATGGACCATTCAGCGAGAGAACACCTGAGAACTGTTTTGCAATTAGTCCAAACACACACACACACAAACACACACACACAAACACAAAAACACAAAAACACACACCCTCCCTCTTTCTTATAAGTAATTTGACCAGTGATTTTCATTCTTATACATATATACACAGGTTCCTAACTCCTCACATATTCTCATGTCTATTCCAACTTTGTGGAAATTATTAGTGTATAATCTCTACAGAGCCTCTTGCAGCGATCGGCTAGTGATTAATACTTATTCAGACTTATAGATGACCAGAAAGGCAAGTTGTTATTAAGAGTGTATTGTATCCTACATCTGGTATTAATGATATCATTATTTGTCTAAGAAAGAGCAAATGTCAAGTTAGATCTATTTATATAGCGCTTTTTACAATGGAGCATTGTCTCAAAGCAACTTTACAAGTTTAGATTATCTCCTAATAACTATGTCCAATCCCAAATTGAGCAAGCCTAGGGCGACAGTGGCAAGGAAAAGCTCCCTGAGTGTTATAGGAAGAAACCTTGGGAGGACCAAGACTCAAAAAGGGACCCAACCTCCTTGGGCGGCGAAGATGATAAATCGAAGACCGAAACTAAAGTCATGGAGTCATAGTTCAAATAAAATGTGAAATATGCACATCGGCATTAAGTGGCCTGGGTATGATGGGGGTGGAACTGATGACGGAAGCAGCTTGAGTGAAGCTGCAGCGGATGAACATCATGTGTGGGGCTGGAACTGGTACCGGAACACAGCTCGGAGAAAAAACAGAAAATGTAATTAGTTATTGATTAAGAGCACAGTGTCTATTAACAATCACTGATGCCTTGTGTAGCATGAGACCCCGGCAGCATTAGCTATAGCAGCATAACTAGAAAGAGGAGAACTGGTAGGCAAAACACAGCCAAGAGGGAATCACATGAGACATTGGCAACCCCACGGGAGGCAGAAGACAGCAACCCAACGTCTCTTGATCACCATAAGGACTCTTTGACTATGAACCCCCCAGCTCTGCCCTTAGTCTAAGGCAAGGATGTATGAGTCACGATCAAGAGGACTGAAGCTCAGTTCAGCCCAGACCGCCCACTCGACACTCCTGGCTAACGGACAAGGCAGGCAGGCCAGACATGACTCCAGACTCCGGCCCCAGTGACCCAAGCCATGCATCCTGGTCTAAATCTAGTCAAAAGCTGCGCAAATAGGTATGTCTTTAGCCTAGACTTAAAATTTTGGAGAGTGTCTGAGTCTCAAACCAAAGTGGGAAGTTTATTCCATAGTTGGGGGGCCATGTATGAGAAAACCTTTCCCCCTGCTGTGACTTTTTTAATTATAGGAACTAAAAGAAGTCCTGTACCCTGCGAACGAAGTAGATGAGTTGGATTGTAAAACTCTAAGAGTTCACTCAGATAATGTGGGGCCAGGCCATGTAAAGCTTTACAAGTTATAAGAAGTATGTTGTAATCAATGCGGAATTTGACTGGTAACCAGTGTAGTGATGATAGAACAGGAGTGATATGATCAAATTTTCTAGTTTGAGTTAGCAATCGGGCAGCTGCATTCTGAACTAACTGAAGTTTATTTATAGATTTACTAGAGCATCCAGTAAGTAAAGCGTTACAGTAATCAAACCTTGAGGTTATAAATGCATGAACAAGTTTCTCTGCATATTTAAAAGAGAGGATATTTCTAAGTTTTGTGATATTACGTAACTGAAAGAAAGCAATTCGAGTGATGCTGTTAATGTGCGCATCAAAGGAGAGATCTGAATCAAATGTGATCCCTAAGTTTTTTACAGATGGACTGGGCAATACTGGACAGCCATCTAGATTTAGGATAGATGTAGCCAACCTGTCCCTCACAGCCTTGGGTCCCACTAATAGAACCTCAGTTTTATTAAGTTAAGTAAGAGAAAATTAAATAACATCCAATCTTTTATTTCCTTTACACAATTCTGAATTTTGTTGATTGTAAGGCTGTCATTAGGCTTGGCTGATATGTACAGCTGTGTATCATCTGCATAGCAGTGGAAACTAATGCCATGTTTACGAATAACTGAGCCTAATAGCAGCATGTACAGAAAGAATAAAAGCAGGCCAAGCACTGACCAATGAGGCACGCAATACTTTACTTTTGAGACCTTAGACCTTAGATTATTTATATGAACAAACTGGTACTGGTCGGTTAAGTAGGATTTAAACCAAGAATGTGCTAATCCCTTAATACCTACAGTGTTTTCTAGTCTGTTTAGTAAAGCATCATGATCTATAGTGTGAAATGCTGCACTTAAATCTAACAGAACAAGAAAAGAAACACATCCCTTATCTGAGGACATCAACAAGTCATTTAGTACCCTAATTAATGTTTCAGTACTATGATGGGGCCTGAAGCCAGACTGAAATGTTTCATAAATTTCATTCCTTTGGAGGTAACTGCAGAGCTGCTGATAGATGGCTTTTTCTAAGATTTTGGACAGAAACGGTAGATTTGAAATTGGTCTATAATTAGATATCACCCAAGGGTCAAGATTGGCTTTTTTAATCAGTGGTTGGATAACGGCAGACTTAAAGGATTTGGGCACATAACCAAAGGTAAGGGATGAATTTAAAATAACTAACACTGGCTCTATGATACTAGGTATTACTTGTTTGAGTAAACGTGTAGGAATTGGATCTAATAAACATGTTGATGACTTAGACGAGCTGATCAGTGCGGATTTAGTTCAGTATTAGTTAATGGATTAAAAAAGATTCTAATCTTGAGTTACAGCTCATTAAACAGATGTCTTCACTAGTGCTGCATCTGGAAGGTTGCTGAAATAGTTTGGTGATTGTGATGAGCATCGAGTTTGATGCCTCATGTTTTCTATATTATCATCAAAGAAAGTCATGAAATCATTACTGTTAAAATTACACAGAACGGGCGAGAAATCAACTTTCTGTAGGGTTTTTTTGTTAATTTGTATTAAAGAGAAACCCCTTATTATTCTTATTTTTTCTCTATTGATTGAGGTAGAAGTATGCAGCTTTAGCTTTAGTAAGGGCATGCTTATACTCTGTCTGCTGTCCCTCCAAGCAATCTTAAACACCTCCAATTTACTATGTTTCTCCACTTGCGCTCTAGATGCCGTGTTCTTTGCTTTAAGGTTATGGGTGTGGTCATTATAGCCTGGTGCTAGCCTTTTTTCCCTAATGAATTGTTTGACCCTAGCAGGAGCAAATCGTGTCCAGGGTTGAGCGAAGCACACATTCTAATTGGTCATTTACACACTCAAGATGATTGATCTCCGTAGGTGTATTAAATTTCAAGTCTGGTATTTTTTTAATAAATGCAGCTGGAGTAGCAGATGTGATAGTGCGCTTGGTGTGATAACAAGGCAGAAGGATTTTATTTATTAGAGATAGCTCAAATACTAAAAGATAGTGATCTGAAATTGAATCACTTTGCGGGAAAACATCAAGGTTTTCTATATTGATACCAAATGTTAATATTAGATCTAAAGTATGATTACAGCGGTGGGTTGGTCCCATCACATTCTGAGTGACACCCATGGATTCTAAGATGGACTCGAAAGCAATTCTAAGTGGATCAAAGTGAATATTGAAATCACCTACAATTAAAGGTGATTTCAATAACTAAAGGTACCTTATCTGTTGACAGTACTAAGCAGGAAAGAAAGTTAGCAAATTCCTGAAGAAATTCTGAATAGGGACCAGGAGGGTGGTAAATCGTGATAAGCTGAACAGAGTGTGGTTTTGACTTCCATAACGATGGGTCAGTCACATTAAGAATCAGTATTTCAAAAGAATTAGCCTTGTAATGGGATTTAGTTGTAACACCTAACTCTTTGTCAAAAATAGTGGCTATGCCATTAGGACGAGGGCGATTAGCCTGACTGTATCCAGGAGGTGAGGCTTCATTTAAGGCTAAATATTCATCAAGTCTAATCAAAGTTTCAGTAAGACAGAGAGCGTGTAAGCATTTATCAGTGATTATTTCATTTACAGTCACTGCTTTGTTTGTATGTGATCTAATGTTAAGTAGTCTTAGCTTTAGTCTAAGGTTGTTATTTCTATGGGAGCTATCTGTTGATATTAATGAGTATATTAAAACAGACTTTGAGAGCATTTACATTTAGGACAGATGCGGGTAACAGACACAGTTTCAATAATGTGGGTTCTGGGTGATGGTGCATGGACTACAGCAATGTATGTGCTGTAGTCTAGAATTCCTTAATTGTGTTATAGTTTGTAGATTCAAGGTGCTCTCGACAATCAAAACCAAATAACTGAACTCCCTCAACTAAACATGTAACTTTGAGGAATTCTGATTCTCCTGCGATACACTTAGTTATCTTAGATACCAAAAATATATTAATCCAAAATTATAACTTCTGTATTGGTGCATATCAATGTACGGTGAAAATAAAGGACACGCCCAATGAGAGGAGGGACTTGATACCGAGTCAACTTCTCATTGGCCGATTCAGGGCCTCATGCCCGTAATCGCTTATGTCAGAGTCTGTAGAAGTAGTCTTTTTGTTTAAAAGAGTTCTGAAGTTTAGTTTTTTTGTTTTGAAGTTTTAGAAATTTCTTTTTGAGTTTTGTTTAAAGTTTAATTTAGTTTTAAGTTTTTCCTTTTCCAACAGTCTTAGTAGTTCAGTAGTGCCAAATTGAAAATCAAGCTAAAGAAAAGCGAAAAGACCAACTAGCTTAGATCTCCTTCATGCTCGACCACGTTCGTGTATCCTAGCCTTCCAAGTTTAGACTTGTTCAGACTTAGCAATTACCTGTGGCCAGGGTAAAGATTTGAGTGTGCGTGAACACAATCTTCGAGGACCATGAATCGCTCGCAGCCTACAGCTGGGAAGTGTGCCTACGACTGGATCACCTGAAGACAATGCCCCTGGAAAACATCTGTGGTTACACGACTGCCTGTCTGCATAAACAATAAGCCAAGAGCCTCTGCCGTCGATAGGCCTTCCAAGAGCCTGTGTTCATTGGAAGATTAACCTCACCCACTCCACAATTGTGCCATCTTGGTCAGGAAAGGCCAGGTTTCCGTGTCCACAACCGCTCACGAGTGATCACCAGGTCCGAGGAGGCCACTGGTTTAACCTGGGAAACATGAAAAGAAGGGTGAATCCACATATAGCGGGGAAGTTTAAGAAAGACAGTAGATGGATTAACTATTTTCTGGATGGGAAAAGGACTGACATACCTGGGTGCCAGTTTTTGGACTCCACGTTGAGAAGGATGTCCTTCACCGAAAGCCAGACAATCTGCCCTTTGGAGTATACCGGAGAAGGTCTGCAACGGTGGTTGGTCGACCGCTGCATGACATCCTGAGCCTTGAGGAGTGCTTGCCCAGTGATATCCCAGATCTTGCGACACTTGTGCAGGTGATGATGGACAGAAGGAACCATTTCGGCGAGATCAAGGTCCGGCATCAAGGACGGAAGGTAGCCCAGCGAGGCCTCAAATGGCAATAATCCAGATGTGGAGCTGGGCAGTGTATTATGGGCGTATTCAGCCCAGCCCAGATGTTGGCTCCAAGTCACCGGATTCTCCGCCGACAGGCAGCACAAAGTGGCCTCGACCTCCTGGTTGGCCCATTCCACCTGCCAATTGGACTGGGGGTGGAAGCCCGATGTAAAGCTGGGTGAGGCTCCAATGTTTTGGCCCTCCAAACCTGGGAAGAGAACTGAGGCCCCCGCTCAGAAACAATATCCAGAGGTATGCCATGTATTTGAAATAACTGGTCAAACAGGATCTTGGCGGTTTCCATGGCCGATGAAAGCTTCAGTAGAGGAATCGGACAAACAGCCTTGGTGAAACAGTCTATAACCATGAGGATGACAGAGTGGCCGATGGAAAGCGAGAGTCCATTAATAAAATCGACCGTGATATGTGACCACAGCCTTCCAGGTACAGGCAAAGGTTGCAGGAGGCCCGCCGGGGGCTGATGTAGGCCCTTGCTGCAGGCACAGGTTGGGCAGGCTGCCACAAACTGATGGGTGCCTTTGTCCATGTCGTTCCACCAGAAGTATCTCTTGAGCAGGGCCAGAGTGCGGTGGTAGCCTGGGTGAGCGCGAACCTAGACTCGTGCCCCCATTGGAGCACCTTAGTTCTAGCTGAGGATGGGAGGAAAAGTCGATGAGGAGGTCCACCCCCAGGGTCAGGCTCTGTCTTCTGGGACTCTCGGACAGTGTGCTCAACCTCCCAGGTGAGGCGACCAATAACACGATCTGGGGAGATGATGGGGTCCGAGAGCTCCTCAGGCGAATCCCGAGAGAACTGGCATGAGAGGGCATCCGGCTTCGTATTCCTAGAACCATGGCGAAACGAGATAGTGAAATTGAAATGTGTGAAAAATAATGCCCACCTGGCCTGTCGAGAACTCTCTGGATGTAGGCCAGGTTCTTGTGATCGGTCCATACAAGGAATGGTTGATCAGCCTCCTCTAGCCAGTGTCTCCACTCCTCCAGCGCCAATTTAACAGTGAGGAGTTTCCAGTTCCCCACGTAATAATTGACCTCTGCTGGAGAAAATCACCTGGAAAAGAAAGCACAAGGATGGAGTTTGTTATCGGTGCCCCCACGTTGAGAGAGAACTGTGCCAGCCCCTAGGTCAGATGCATCCACTTCAACAATGAATTGCTTAGAGGGATCCGGTTATGCCAAGACTGGAGTGGACATGAACAGATCCTTGAGCTTGCAAAATGCCGCCTCGGCCTCCTGCGTCCATTGAAAGGACTGCTTTTAGGAGGTGAGACGAGTGAGTGGAGCCGCAACTTTGCTGTAGTGACGAATGAACTTTCGATAAAAATTAGAGAAGCCCACAAAACGTTGCAGCTTACGTCCGGTGGGAGTGGGCCACTCTGCGACTGCCTGGATCTTCACAGGGTCCGCCTTAATGCACCCCCTCTGGACAATAAAGCCGAGGAATGGAACAGACGAAGCATGGAACAGGCACTTCTCGGCTTTCCAGCAGGTGAGAAAGGACCAGACGGACATGACGGATGTGCTCTTCCTCGGAACAGGAAAAAACAAGGATGTCATCTAAGCAGACAAAAACAAAACGGTTAGGAAAATCACGTAAGACATTGTTCATGAAAGCCTGAAAAACGGCTGGGGCGTTAGTCAAGCCAAAAGACATAACCCTGTACTCAAAATTTCTCAAGGGGTTATTGAACCCGGTCTTCCACTCATCCCCACTCTTGATGCGTACGAGGTGGTAAGCGTTACTCAGGTCGAACTTTGAAAAAATGGTAGCTCCTTGAAGGAGGTCGAAGCCCGACGACAAGAGGGGAAGAGGGTATTTATTGCGCATAGTAATGGCGTTGAGTCCACGAAAGTCTATACAAGGCCTGAGAGATCCATCCTTCTTGCCCACAAAGAAAAAACCCGCTCCGAAGGGAGAGGAGGATGGCCGGATGAGACCTGCCGCCAGTGACTCTGAGATGTACTTCTCCATAGCTTCCCTTTCCGTGCGGGACAGGTGGTTCCAGCGGCAAGTCATATGGTCTGGGGTGGCAGGCTCACAGCCGGGTCCCGGTCAAATACCTTGCGGAGATCATGGTAAAGTTGAAGCACCCAAGAGAGGTCGATTTGCTCCGGTGGCCAAGAAGTGCGCGAGAGGTCCTTGGATGGAGGCATGGCTGATAGCAGGCAGCTCTGGTGACAAGCTTCACTCCAACTGATGATTCTACCTTGACTCCAGTCAATGGTCAAATTGTGATGCTTCAGCCATGGGAATCCGAGAACCAGTGGTGTCTTGGGAACCTGCACAATAGAAAACGATTGGTTCTCATGATGGTTACCTGACAGTACCAGCCAAAGAGACAGGGACCGGTGGGGAATCTGAGCCAGAAGCTTGCCATCCAGAGCATAGGCTCATCTCAGGGTCTCGAGGGTCTCCAGAGGAACTCCGAGCTGAGCGACAAGATCCTGGTCCATGATGTCTCCAGGGTATGGTTGGTACCAGCCAGGTACAAGGACACAGAGAGCATGAGCGAAGGACAAGGAGGTGTTGGGGGATTAGGAGAGGTGCTCGTCAGGGCCCCCAGGTTCACTGGCGAGCAAGCCCTTTTTGGCCGAACAGAACAGGCAGCGACGGTGTGGCCGGCGACCCCGCAGTAGTGACATAGCCCATTTTCTCTCCGGCGGATGCGTTCCTGAGGGGAGAGCTTAGTACAACCTAACTGCATAGGTTCGGATTCCTCCGACGGGTCCACGGAAAAGGGAGAGCATGTCGGCTCAACCAGTTCAGCAGAATGGGTCTGCGGAGATGGGGACGCCTGGACCAAACGCAGGGATTTCTCCCTGCGATGCTCCTGCCAGCGCCGGTCTAGGCGAACAGCCAGAGCCACCAAAGCATCTATTTTTGAAGGATCATTCACGGGCAGCGAGCTCATCCTTCAGTTGTTCAGACAACTCGGAATGAAAAGCCTCCCGCAAGGCTGGATTGTTCCAGTGGGCGTCTGCAGCCAATGACTGGAAATCCACGGCATAGTCAGCGACCGACTGGGAACCCTGTCGAAGATTGATGAGGCGGCTCGACGCTGCGTCCTCGTGGCTCAGGTGGTCAAACAAATCCCGAAACCGACAAAGGAAACTCACCGTACGAGACCTATTCAAAACAGCGGTTGGTGAGCTTGGCCTCAGCCCACCTCAGGGCCCTGTTCTGCAAGAGACCCACGAGGTACCCGACTTTGGCTTCATCGAAGGCAAGAGCTGTGGCCCGTAACCGAAAGACCACCTCACACTGCAAAAGGAAGAGCCGACAGTGGTCCAGCTCTCCATCGTAGGGTTCAGGATGCGTGAGAGGTGGTTCAATGCTCCTGGGGAGTGTAGATGATCCAGAAGCAGTGGGGGCAGAGGATGAAGACCCCGAGGGAGCAACCAGAGAGGGTGCAGGATCCAGGGTGCCGCTTGGTGCAGAGGTGATATGGCTTACGGCGGAAGGGACATAGCCCTGGGAAAAAACAGACAGACAATGATTAAGCTTGCTAGTTAAGGTGGTAACTTGAGCGGAAAGTAAATGATTTGACTCAGCAAGGGAACGTAAAAGTTGGTCATGCTGGGTCAGCCATGCTTCTTGTTGCTGCACCAGCATGCCAACTGCCAGGTGGTCATCAACCTTGGGACTTGCAGGTTCCATTACTGGCCAGATCGTTCTGTTATGTTTTAACTAATGCAAAACACCCAAGGGCGAAGGAACCCAAGATGCAAGCCACAAGTTGACGAGACCAGAAGTGCGGCAAAGTAACTACTAGAATTAACCAAATAACGAAAATCAAAACCACGGTGATGCGGGAAACTGAGAGTCCAAGAAGACTGGCATGAATAACTGAAGAAAGTGGCGGCGGTGCGTAACAAGACTCTTCCACAAAGAAATCCAGCAGACTCGGAGACGGCAGAGTGGAGATGAAGACAACACAGGGCTGGCAGGTCGGCAGGATGATGGTCAGACTGGTGGAGCGAAGTCTGCTTGAAGACGGAACTTCCAGATGGGACTGAAGAGAGAGAGTACCAAAAATTAACAGAAATCCAACCTGGCATGGGAGCCAAAAAGAAACACAAACAGGCACTGGAAACAGAATGTCTCTCCAGGGAAAATGTTCAGGCAGAACGAGGACTTCCAACTGAGCTGGAGAGGACCCCAGGCTGGGCTAGCTAGCAAGCTAACCTAGTCTACGCTAGAGACAAAGAGGCTAATCTAATGCTAGCGAGCTAGAGGCGGTAAGGACCGCTGAGAACTGACTAGAATTGCTTTGTTTCGCTTTTCCAGGTTCCAAAACCTAAAAGGTGACAAAACTTTGGCTCAGGTTGGTCAATAAAAGCTTCATCTTCCAAATTTAAATCGTTTTCAAAACCAATAGATTTTATAAACTCATTATAGCTTTCATTTCGGCAGTGTTTTACTTGTGTCATTATAACTTGGCTGCTTTTTAGGGCATCCTTGCTAGGTTACGTGTGTGTGCCACAGAGTAATAATTATAGAGCATCTGTCACAGTGCCGTTATTATCAATAATGTCATGGGAAAAATGTATCAGCCAATCAGATTGCGGGGTTGGAACTAACTGTGGTATAATTAACAATTTCATTAAATAATTTTCTTTGAGGGAGCTTTCTCAAGAGGCAATTATCTCTTCAGATACAGTGGGGCAAAAAAGTATTTGGTCAGCCACTGATTGTGCAAGTTCTCCTACTTAGAAAGATGAGAGAGGTCTGTAATTTTGGTACACTTCAACTATGAGAGACAACATGAGAAAAAAATCCAGGAAATCACATTGTAGGATTTTTAAAGAATTTATTGGAAGTTATGGTGGAAAATAAGTATTTGGTCAATAACAAAAGTTCAACTCAATACTTTGTTACATAACCTTTGTTGGCCATGACAGAGGTCAAATGTTTCCTGTAAGTCTTCACCAGGTTTACACACACTGTAGCTAGTATTTCAGCCCATTCCTCCATGCAGATCTCCTCTAGAGCAGTGATGATTTGGGGCTGTCGCTGGGCAACACGGACTTTCAACTTCCTCCACAAATTTTCTATGGGGTTGAGGTCTCAAGACTGGCTAGGCCACTCCAGGACCTTGAAATGCTTTTTACCGAGCCTTCGTTGCCCAAGCAGTGTGATTGGGATCATTGTCATCCTGGAAGACCCAGCCACGTTCCATCTTCAATGCTCTCACTGATGGAAGGAGGTTTTGGCTTGAAATCTCAGGATACATGGCCCCATTCATTCTTCCCTTAACACGGATCAGTCGTCCTGTCCCCTTTGCAGAAAAACAGCCCCAAAGCATGAGGTTTTCACCCCCATGCTTCACAGTAGGTATGGTGGAACTCAGCATTCTTCTTCCTCCAAACATGGCGAGTTGAGTTTTTATCAAAAAGTTCTATTTTAGTTTCATCTGACCACATGATATTCTCCCAATCTACTTCGGGATCATCCATATGCTCTCTGGCAAAGTTCAGACGGGCCTGGACATTTACTGGCTTAAGCAGGGGGACATGCCTGGCACTGCAGGATCTGAGTCTCTCTTTGCATAGTGTGTTACTGATGGTAGCCTTGTTACATTGGTCCCAGCTGTCTGCAGGTCATTCATCAGGTCCCTTCGTGTAGTTCTGGGATTTTTGCTCACAGTTCTCATGATCATTTTGACCCCACGGGATGAGATATTGCGTGGAGCCCCAGATCAAGGGAGGTTATCAATGGTCTTGTATGTCTTACAATTGCTCCCACAGTTGATTTATTCACACAAACCTGCTTGCCTATTGTAGCATCACTCTTCCCTGCCTGCTGCAGGTCTACAATTTTCTTCCTGGTGTCCTTTGACAGCTCTTTGGTCTTGGCCATGGTTGAGTTGGAGTCTGACTGTTTGAGGCTGTGGACAGGTTTCTGTTATACAGATAACGAGGTAAAACAGGTGCCATTAATACAGGTAATAAGTGGAGGACAGAAGAGCTTCTTAAAGAAGAAGTTACAGGTCTGTGAGAGCAAGAAATCTTGCTTGTTTGTGGGTGACCAAATACTTATTTTTCCCCATGAATTACAATTAAATTGTTTCAAAATCCTACTGTTATGATTCAGCCGGAAAAACACTACCAGCTGAGAGGGATAAAAGGAAAAGGACCCAAGTGCATAACAACTCCCCTGGGGACAACTAAGCGGGGGTGCAGACAAAAGAGTGCAAGCACTCGTGATGGTGGTCCCAGGGACTAAATAGGGACTCCCTTCGAATGCGGGACTGAAATGATAACTCGAGTGATAAATATAACGCAGGAGTCAAGATAAAGGGCAAATATGAGCGGTGTAGAAACACCGGGGAAAAGATTGTCTGCAAAATAGATGGCGCTGATGGTCAGCGTAGAGAAAGCGCCACCAGAGAGGAGGAGATTGAAAGAGACCCGAGATCAGATTCGATCCGAGTATCCCTGGTGTGGAAGGCAAACAAGCTACCACTGCATCACATGCCCATGAGGGGTAGTGCGGGGAGGAAGGCTGATAAGGCTAAGGGCAAACGAATGGCCTGCGAAGTGCGGACTCAAAAAATCATAGGCCGTTAACCGGTGAAAAGAATAAAGGAACAACGAATGGGATATAGTAATGCCGTGCGCGGATGGCACGCTGGGGAGTTATAAGGAAAATAAGGAAAATAGATTGAAAATAGAACCGCCGCCGAGCGCGTACAAAGACGCTAGTGCGCAAGATTCCTGAAGACCGCCAGGGAAAGCCGAGGAGGGCAGTGAATGCGCATGCGCACTCGACAAAAGTCCACAAGTGTGGAAGGGAGTACAGAAGTGGTGTCCCACGCTCCGGAATTTAACGGAGAAGAGCGGGAAGCTGTGTGGCGGAGGAAAAAAGGTCTCGACCACCAGGAAAGTGACCTAGTGCAGACCCGAAGACCGTATAAAGGGACTGCGGGATAGGGGCGAGGAACCGCCGTGGGAAGGCAAATGACCCGGGAAAGGACCGCCTAATAGAGAGGTCAGTAGCGGTACGAACTGTCCCTTCCTATCTAAGGCCCTAGCGTTTCACTTGGAGCCTCCAGACTCTACTCGGCTAGTCCTCTTTGCAGAGCTAGTCGTACTTTTTTGCCCTATTGCAAATACCGGGAGAGAAAACCGAACAACCGTGGTGCGTAGTGCTAATAACCAGGCTATAGAGACGATAGTCCGCAGCCGGCCGGCGTTTTGGGAACGTTATTTGTAGCTGAGCGGCTGCTGCATTGGGCCGGCCGTCGCCCCCCTCTGTTGTCCGATGCATGTGCCATAATACCTACAATGTGATTTCCTGCATTTTTTTTACTTCTCATTTTGTCGTTCATAGTTGAAGTGTACCTATGATAAAAATTACAGACCTCTCTCATCTTTCAAAGTCAGAGAACTTGCACAATCAGTGACTGACTAAATACTGTTTTACCCCACTGTGTATATATATACACACACACACACACACACACACACACACACATATATATATATATATATATATATATATATCTAAATGATCCAACTTTGATGTAATGTCCTTAAACAAGTCAAAATGAGGCTCAGTATTGTGTGTGGCCTCCATGTGTCTGTATGACGTCCCTACAATGCCTGGGCCTGCTCCTGATGAGGTGGAAGATCTCCTCACAGAAGCTTCCTCACAGCTGCAGGACTGCTTTGAAAGGACCGACTGAGACGTCTTTGAGGACCAGGACCTGGAGGAGTACACATCAACTGTACTCTGTTACTGTTAGGGAGTGTGGGTGTGAGTGACGGAAGGAGGGAGCAGGCGATTATGCAGGTTCCAGTCCAACACTGCTTTATTTACAACAGTTCCAAACTAAGGCAATAGTAACCAACGTGATGGCGACACTCAAGAAGTAAAGGTGAACAAATACCAATAGAAGTAAGCTAGAAGATAATAATAATAATGACAAGGGTACTAATAAGGTCAGTAAAAATAAAATAATAATAATAATAATAATGATAAGGCAAGGCTGGGGAAGCTACCGAGAACAATAGCTGGCTGCAGGAAGCTATGGTACACTATATGCTGGCTGCAGGAAGTTACGGTACGCCATGTGCTGGCTAATGGCCTGTTGATGGCTAAAGCTACTAGCGTCACTGGTGATCAGTAAAGGCAAGAGAAAATAAGCGCCGTGAGGGCCGTTAATAAGGTGCCGACGAAACGGCGAGTAAATTAATAAGCCGGCGAGACGGCAGAGGACCAGTAACGATACCAGTAAGCTGATAGGGGTAGCATATAGTATCCAGCATATAGTGTTAGCAAGAATAGTAATAATAGTAGTAGTGACAATAAGAACAGTAGTAGTAGCGTAGCGGTAGCATAGCAATAGCATTAGCACTAGCAGTAGCAATAATAGTAGCAGTAGCATAGCAATAGCATTAGCATTAGCAGTAATAATAATAGTAGCAGTGGCAGTAATAGTTACGGCAGCAAATAGCTATAGTGATAGCGATAGCATGCTAGGCTAAGCTAACAACCAGTAGCATAAGGTATCCAAACTAAAACCGTGCAACAGCTCCGAAAAATTAATAACTTACAAAACTGCGGTCGCAGCCACACAGCCATACAAAGGTGAGGACCGCGACCAGGGGAGTCCAGGCGGGCGAGACCGCCTAGAGGCAATAGTCCATCGGGCGAAACCGTAGAGAAAAGAAGGGTAATAATCCCACGGGCGGAACCGCAGTGGGGGGGGGGGGGGGGGGGGGGGGGGAACGATAATCCAGCGGGCGAAACAGCGAACGAAGGTGCATCCCAACAGGAGGAGGACACAACTAACCTAGGCAATGCTCCCGCAACGAGCTGAGAGAAATGTTCAACTTAAATAGAGTCTGTAATCAAAACAAAAACGAGTCTCAGGTGCAGGCCGCCATCTTGGCTTCTAAGGCTTCAAAATAAAAGTCACGAAAAACACGGGCCAGGGCACAGATCCTAACAGTTACATTAAGAAGTGTGTGGATAATGTCACAGTTGACAAAAACATCAGGGTGTACCCAAACCAAAAACCGTGGATGACAAAAGAGATCAGAATTCTCCTCGATGAATGCAACACCGCCTTCAGGTCTGGAGACAGAGACTTGTACAGCACGGCTAGATCCAACCTGAGGAGAGGCATCACGGAGGCTAAGACTGCCTATTAGAGGAAGATTGAGGACCACTTTGCCAACAACGACCCATGACAAGTATGGCAGGGCATCCAGCACATGACCAATCACAAGACCAGGAACTGCACTATGGTTGAAGGTGACGCCTCACTGGCAGAGGAGCTCAACTGTTTTTTCGCTCGCTACAATGTAAAAGCAGCAGAGACAGACACAAGACCTCCACCAGTCTCCAACAACAACATCCTCACAGTGTAGGAACATGAGGTGAGATGTGTGCTGAGAGCAGTGAACCCCAGGAAAGCTCCTGGTCCTGATGGTGTGACAGGAAGGGTGCTGAAGGTATGTGCAGACCAGCTCTCTGTGGTCTTCACTAAAATCTTCAACCTGTCCCTTTCCCAATCCGTCATACCAAGCTGTCTGAAGTCTGCCACCATCATACCACTGCCAAAAAGGACTAACATCAGTGAACATAACGACTATTGCCCGGTTGCACTCACTCCAGTCATTATGAAGTGCTTTGAAAAACTGGTTCTCCATCAAATCAGAGCTGTTCTCCCACCCACCTTCGATCCACACCAGTTTGCCAAATAGATCCACCGAAGATGCCATCACCACTGCTCTTCACACAGCACTCACTCACCTGGAACACCAGGGGAGCTATGTGAGGATGCTTTTCATAGACTTTAGTTTGGCCTTCAATACAGTCATACCGAGCACACTGGTGATCAAACTCGCGAATCTTGGATTTTCTCAACCCACCTGCCTCTGGATTAAGGACTTTCTGACCAACCGCAGCCAGTCTGTTAGATTAGGCCGCCTTCATTCTTCCAACATCACACTTAGCACTGGTGTTCCTCGGGGATGCATGCTAAGCCCACTTCTTTATGCTCTTTACACTAACGACTGTGCCCCCACCCACTCCAGTAACACCATCATCAAGTTCGCGGACGACACAACTGTGGTTGGACTTATCTCGGGCGGAGACGAGACAGCATACAGGGATGAAGTTCAAGGGCTGTCTTTGTGGTGTTTAGAGAACAATCTCACCCTGAACTCAAAAACAAAAGAACTAATAATCGATTTTAGAAAAAAGCGTGCAGACCCTGCACCTTTGATCATTAATGGAGACTGCATGGAAACAGTACATTCCTTCAGATTCCTGGGCACACACATCTCTGAAGACATCTCCTGGACCACCAACATCACGGCAGTAGTGAAGAAGGCACAGCAGATACTCTACTTCCTGAGAATTCTCAGGAAAAACAACATTCAGGAGAAGCTGCTGGTGTCCTACTACTGCTCTGCCATCGAGAGTGTGCTGACATACTGCATATCGACGTGGTATAGCAGCTGCTCAGCGGCAGAAAGGAGATCTCTTCAGAGGGTCATCAACACTGCCCAGAAGATCATCGGCTGTCCACTGCCCAGCCTGGAGGACCTTTTCTGCTCTCGCTGTCTCAGCAGAGAAGTCAACATACTAAAAGATCCGTTTCACCCTGGATATCACCTGTTTGACCTGCTGCCCTCTGGAAAATGCTTCAGGTCTATCACAGTCTGGACAAATAGACTCAAAAACAGTTTTTACCCCAGAGCCATGCAGGAACTGAACACTGCCAAACAATACACAAACAACCGACTCTTATAAAAACACTGGAAAGTAACATTGAACAACATTACTCTGACCTTACTTATATTCATATTTATAATGACTGCACTACTGTGTTTTCACCTTAGATCAGAACAATTGTTCTGTGCAATGTATAAAGCTACTCAGGGCATGTGCAATACCCAACTACTACCTCACTGCTGTTTTTAATAACATTCTACTGGAATGTATATCTGTATATTTGTATATAATTTTTCTACTTCTAGTGTTAATTATTGTATGTGTAAACATCGTGGCAATGACAATAAAGGCATCTTATCTTATCTTATCTTATCTCCTCCCAGACCTGGACTAAAGCATCCACCAACTCCTGGACAGTCTGTGGTGCAACGTGACGTTGGTGGATGGAGCGAGACATGATGTCCCAGATGTGCTCAATCGGATTCAGGTCTGGGAAATGGGCAGGCCAGTCCATAGCTTCAATGTCTTCATCTTGCAGGAACTGTTGACACACTCCAGTCACATGAGGTCTAGCATTGTCCTGCATTAGAAGGAACCCAGGGCTAAACGCACCAGCATATGGTCTCACAAGGGGTCTGAAGATATCATCTCGGTACCTAATGGCACTCAGGCTACCTATGGTGAGCACATGGAGGGCTGTGCGGCCCTCCAAAGAAATGCCACCCCACACCATTACTGACCCATTGCCAGACCGGTCATGCTGAAGGATGTTGCAGTCAGCATATCACTCTCCACGGCGTCTCCAGACTCTGTCACGTCTGTCACGTGCTTAGTGTGAATAAATTTGCCAATCCTGGTGTTCTCTGACAAATGCCAAGCATCCTGCACGGTGTTGGGCTGTGAACACAACCCCCATCTGTAAATGTCGGGCCCTCATACCATCCTCATGGAGTCGGTTTCTAACTGTTTGTGCAGACACATGCACATTTGTGGCCTGCTGGAGGTCATTTTGCAGGGCTCTGGCAGTGTTCCTCCTGTTCCTCTTTGCACAAAGACGAGGGTACCGGTCCTGCTGCTGGGTTGTTGCCCTCCTACATCCTCCTCCACGTCTCCTGGTCTACTGGCCTCCTTGTAGCGCCTCCAGCCTCTGGACACTACGCTGACAGACATAGCAAACCTTCTTGGCACAGCTCGCATTGATGTGCCATCATGGATGAGCTGCACTACCTGAACCACTTGTGTGGGTTGTAGAGTCCGTCTCGTGCTGCCATGAGTGTGAAAGCACCACCAACATTCAAAAGTGATCAAAACATCAGCCAGAAAGCATACTGAAAAGTACTGAGAAGTGGTCCCCACCACTCCTTTATTGAGTGTTTCTTGCTAATTGCCAATAATTTCCACCTGTTGTCTATTCCATTTGCACAACAGCATGTGAAATTGTTTGTCAATCAGTTTGGCTTCCTAATTGTACAGTTTGATTATATATATATATATATATATATCTTTGTTGCCTAGTTTTGTTTATGTTCTCGTTATGGTTTTGCCTTTTCAGTTTAATAAAACCCTTTCTGTTAATAATTGAGAACCTGCACTCGTCTCCTGTCTCCTTACCAGACCCATGCACCCCTTTGTAAAAGAATACCCCGCCAAAGTATAGAGATGCCAGGTTTTTGAATTATCCTGCACCTGCCCGACCAGTTTCATGTCAATCCGGCCTCTGGTCAGCAGTTCGTGGATCAGTATACCTGGTATTTTGAGGCATTTTCTGTTGCTTTGGAGTATGCACGGGTATCGTTTATTTCTTCGCACCTCAAGGGTAGGGCTCTACGCTGTGCTGAGGATTGGCCAGTTCTCAGGGCTGGGACCGGGCAGCAGTTTTACAAAGATCTAGTGTTTTGCTTTGGTACCCCCTGGGATCTTTTGGACACAGCTCTTAGCTCTGTAGCTGAGCAGTTAGCGCCACACAGCTCCGTACCTGAGCACACCGCGCCTCTTAGCTTCGTACCTGAGCACACTAGCTCTGTACCTGAGCTGTTAGCGCCACTTAGCTTCATACCTGAGCATGTTTGCTCCATATCTGAGCCGTTAGCACCACCTGGTCCCGTATCTGAACACGCTGTGCCTCTTAGCTTCATACCTGAGCATGTTGGCTCCATACTTGAGCCGTTAGCACCACTTGGCTCCGTACCTGAGCACGTAAGCTCCATATCTGAGTCATTAGCACTGTCTGGTTCTGTACCTGAGCACAGTGTCTCTTGGCAATGTATTTGAACCATTTGCACCAACCCCTGCACCATGGACATCTGCACCAAGGACGTCATTGCCAGTGCCAGTGCCAAGGACGTCAGCACCAGTACCTGCACAGAGGACGTCAGCACCAGTGCTGAGGATGTCAGCACCAGTGTCTGCGCCGAGGACGTCCATGCCTGTTCATAGGACGTCAGCACCTATACCTGCGACAAGGACATCCGCACCTCTTTCTGCCCCTAGAGTGTCAGTTCAAGTATCTGTGCCAAGGACGTTCGGGCCTATTCAGTGGATGTCAGCACCAGTACCGCTGCCGAGGACATCCGCTCCTGAGATGTTTGGAAGACATGAGGTATGAGGTGTCCTCTAATCTGTGGCCTCCTTCCGGCCTCCCACCACTCACATGTATCATGTACGGTGGCGACCAAAATCCTCCCGGGTGTCTCCCTGAAAAAAAAAACCCAGACACAGTCGTGCACCCTGCTAGGAGGGGCATTATTAGGAGTCCTAGCTCTGTTTCAGACTCCGTGGAGGGGGGACATGTCATGGATCGCACCAGACCTCCATTTGCCATGCCCCTCCTTGCCACTAGGGGCGATCCGGATGGCATTACTTGCGGTTCTCTGCCAGGTAGCAGAGAACACGAAGAGGAAGCTAGGGCTCATGAGCTATGGATTATAGCTATTCGGGACATTATAAAATGTTCGGCCTTAGTCTATGGACTTACTGGGGTATTAGCTTTGTATCGCGTTTGTTCGTTGGTTTCTCGAGTACCCCACGTGCACCAGGATCTCTTGTTTTTGCAGCAGTGACCACTTCTCCACTTCCTTACTCGTGTTTGGTACTAATACTGCTTCTGGTCCTCATGGTCCAATTTGCCCTAGCACCTCGCGTGTTTGCAGTAAGCCCGCATTTGTTTGGCCGCCTTTTTATTTAGTCACGTTTTCGATCTTGGTCTCTTTTGTTTCAGTATCGCCATGCCATGTGCCTCCTGTTCTTGTTTTGTTTATGTTCTTGTTATGGTTTTGCTTTTTTTGTTTAATAAAACCCTTTTGTTTCACCTTACCAGACCCACGCACCAGCTTGCTGCTGTTTCCTGCCATTTGCTGCCAACCCATCAGGAAATACACACTTTCTGTGAAAAAGAGGGATGTGTATGAATTAATATTATGAATATGAATTATGAAATAATATTAGTTATGCTTTTGTATAGGTTTCAAATTTACATTTACAGCATTTAGCAGACGCCCTTATCCAGAGCGACTTACAATTGGTACAGTCTTACAATCCAAGCAATTGTGGGTTAAGGGCCTTGCTCAAGGACCCAACTGTGGCAGCTTGGCAGAGGTGGGATTTGAACCCTGGACCTTTTTGTTCATTGTCCAGTACCTTAACCGCTAGGCTACCACAGTCCTACCACAGACATCATAATCAGATTGCTATAAGACAACTAAACCTGTTAATATAACCACTGATTGCAATGCCATATGGCTTCAGTTTATCATATGAATCGATGTGCCATAACGTGTTGAGGCCACGGTTCCTGTACTGATGCCATCAAAGAAGCCGGATGGGCTGGAATTCCTCTTCTCTTGGGATCAATAATTTTTAGTTTCATTGTCATTGTATCCCATGAAACTGCTTGCCCACTTTGAATGGAATGATGACGTAAATATCGATAGCCTTTTAGACTCACGCTGCATGTAATTTCTCCTTCTGCAAAAGAGACAAAGACATCCAACACAGTGTTTTGCACAACCATATCAGTGTGTTCTTATTAAAATCTGATTCTGATGTGCCAGGAGATTTATTTCTTTGTTTGTTAACCTATGCAAAAATAGTACAAATATTATTATATACTTATATTCCTTCATTTTCACAGTTAGGCTAACTTTGATTTTGACATGCAAGTTAATTCTCAAAAGTCTACCTTAATTCTCTGTTTATTCTTGAAGTAGTTTTTCCTAAAATTCAGCATAAATATTTGTACTCACTGGGCCGAATATGCTGTTTTAGCTTATAAATCTTTGTCTTTTGTTTAACATTTTCCATGAAATTCCATAGACCTCTGTGGTTAAGTATTATTTATCTGCAGACATTTTACAATTAATGTGATTAATATATTCCAAACACTGTTAAGTGATGACACTGTGGAAATGTATATTTATAATAATATATTATCGCACAATGTCGCACAATCTATTAGTTATTTTTTTATGAGAGTGTAGCAAACTAAGACTACACTTTAATTGGATTAATTTTAATTAAACTTTATTAATTAAAATTCTATAAATTTATTAATTAATTAAGAAAAAGGGGCACCACCAAATCTTTATAATAATAATTATTATTAAAATAATTATTATAAATATAAATAATTCACTGGTAGATTTGGAGACCAGTTAAAGAGGGAACAACAACTTGATCAGTCTTGGTCTGAATAGTGAATTCAAAGTATTTTTCTCGACCTTTGAATGAATGAACTCTCACACCAGGCGGCAAATTCAAAAGGTTTATAAACAAAGGTTTATTAACTACAAACAAGGCAATATCAACAGATTATCTGATGTAATAAAGAGTGTATCACAGAGTTAAAATCATAAAATGACGATGAACATGTATATATCACAGTAGTGAAACAGGAAATAGTGGCAAGCGGACATATCACAGTAATTATAATCAGAAACCAAAATGACTCTAGGGGCAACTAAGTGGTCGAAATATATCTATCACGAGGAAGCGTTATAGACTAGTTGTATGGCAGTGACTTACTAGTGAAACAAATTATGCTGGTTCAGAACAGTATGGTGGAAACTACTTAGATGTAGGTAAGTCTATGTTGAAGCGTGGTTTTAGCTTAAAAACACAAAGTACGAGAAATCAGGGACCCAGAACAGCCACAACAGTGGTACTTGCCGATTGCTTTGTGGAGGCTCACGCGAAGGAGATGGAACGGAACCGGGCCTCTGCCTGTCGTCCGACGTCACACGTGGAACGGAAGCGGTAAAAATCTTCAGATTCTGATGCTCCTGTTTGGTGGACTGTAAGATCTTGGCTATAGGCCTCTCGGTCCGTTGTCTTCGGTCCGTGGGGACCACAGATGTGTTGAGGGCCTCACTCCGGTTTGGCTTTCTTCCCAGCTGTTGGTGATCAGGTTCCTTGACCTCGACTTGCGAGCGTGCGACTCGGATTCTATCTTGGCCACACATATAAAGGTGGAGTCGAGCACGTTCTAGCACCACGAGCTTTAACAAAACTCGGAAAACCTTGGATTGTGCGAGAATAGTAGAGCTTAGAGTCTGGTTGGTCTTTTAACTATCTTCTAGTTCAGCGATACCGAACTACTTAAGACTGCTGTACACAGGAAAACTTAAAATAAACGCGAAAACTTGAGTGAAATGAATAATCAAAAAACGCTATAAAAAGGAAAAACTACAACTATAAAAGACAAAGGAAAGACTTAAAGAACACAAAGACACAAGACTTGAAGCTAGCTCCCCACGCGTCCTGCCCACGTTTGCTTTTGAATGTTCCAGCTCTGGGGCGGCCAGAGGCGGGTGCAAAGGGGATTGCCGTGATCCAGCCAATGAGAAGCTGAATTCCTGAGTAAACCCCCTCCTATCATGGTTGTTCTATTTCACCATATGAGCCACAGACATTCTAACTTGGATTAATAATATTCCTACATATCTAAAAGAGATTAAAAGTATCACATAGTAACCAAAAAATCCTCAAAGTTACAAGTTTAGATGCAGACTTCATTGTAATGTTCAAAAGATCAAAGGCACCTTGAATCGATAAACTAGAACATCTTTAAAGCATTCTAACTACAGCACATACATTTACTATACCTTTAAACACATAATACGATCGATACAAGATGTAGTAAACAGTACATTCTAAATAACTTCATTTCGGTTCTTTATAAGTATGAACAGTATTAAACCCCGAGCGATCGGTACACATAGGCAAAAGCTGTTATTTCTAATCATACTCAAACGGGATCACTAAGTATCACAACAAAAAGATCATTATACTAAAACATTAACCAAGTAGATATGAAATGCATAACAAATCAGTACATGCACATACGTGTGTTTATAATGGGGGTGTGATGCGTATGGGCGTGTTTGGACTCATCATGAAGCAAATATCATTTGTTATGTAATCAAAAGGTTTCGATGAAGATAATCTGTCCCCAGAAAAAGCTAGGTGGAAGCATGTTTGCTTTCCTTGGGAGAAATTGGGGGAGATTTCTCTTGGGAAGGTTGAGTCTAGGGTGGACTTGTCAGAATTCCTTTTTAAATCACACATTGGTTTATTTTATTATGGCGAGATGTACAGGTTATCTGGCTTGGCCATGTCTTAAGCTTCTCCTGTTGTTTTGAGGAAAAAGGTTGTTTATCTGGCCTGTTAGGCCAGAGTCTTGTCCAGATGTTGGGTCTTCACATGGTGGGGTAAGATCCTGTCAAAGGGGCCATTGCATTCCAAGATGTCATAAAGTTTTATGACTTGGGGGGAGAAGGTAACGAGAAGGAGATACAGCGATCACGCTACAAGAGTAAATTCACTTCTTCATACTAAAAAAGCTTAAGCACTGCAGCTCCATGATATTGAAAATGTGTGTGGCTAAAGGGGGGGGGGGGGTTGCTCATTAATGGGTAGCTGTAAGTGAGCTGATGAGGCCACCTAAGGGAAGTGTCAGAGGCTAATGACAATGGAACAATGGGGTGCAGCTTACACTTTTCCCATTTTCTGTTTGTTGAACATTTATTGCACATATATCCACTTATTCCACTTTTCCCACTCTCATTAGTTGTTTATTATCAAATTAATATGTTATGCACAGTATTGGGTACACTACATATGCATAATCTGTCATATGCTTTTTGTAGTTTCATCAAAACACCTGCATCAGTGTTTTTTCATTTTGCATATAATTTTCTTGGTTTATATTGTAAAGTATTAGGCCATCATTAGATTAGTCTTAGGCCATCATCCAATGTACAGTTGTTTTAGCATTAGCATAAGGTCTCTTTATTAGAATACAACCAGAAAATACAGGAAATGTGTATGCATTCTTCTTCTTCTTCTTCTTCTTCTTCTTCTTATTATTATTATTATTATTATTATTATTACTTTAATCAGAAAAGCAGCTTCTATAGGCTAAAATAGCAAATATTTTGTGTGACTTCCCCTTACACTTGAGCAATAGCGACATCTGGCAACTTCACTAGGATGAAACAAGTTGAATGTTCTACAGTCTGAAGAAGCTATATCAGGTGTGGTCTTCTTGGTAGGGTAGCAGCCAATAAACCAGGTTTTTGGAAGAGGAACAGGGTGAAAAGACTAAGATATGCTAAAGCACATCCCACACCCACAAAAACTGGAATGCAGATCACTAGAAAAGATTATTATTGAGAGACAAATCCAAGTTTGAAATTTTTGGGTCCAATCGAAGACAATATGTTATATATTCAACAAATCTAATGGTAGCTGTAGTGAGCCACACTGTCATTGACGGGCCGGGATCGGTGCAGTGGTATCGAATGCCGACTGTTACCGGCGCTGATTGCCACACCACGGCGCATGCGCAGTATGGTCAGGAGACTGGAAATTACATCAGTGCTTAGTGGGCTAGAGTAGGGATAAAACCCGTTGCTCACCCCCCTTGCTCTCTTACATGGTCTCGTCATTCGCCCTTAGTGGCTTTAGGCTTGCTCACAAAGGCGGCTTGAGCTCCCCGTCTTTTCCCGTCACTGTCACCACCTTCCTATAGCACCCCTTTAACATGTGGGGATTTAGTTTCCCAGCTTGCGCTTTTGTGTTGAGGGACACTGTGCTGCTTCTCAGCCTCATCTCTCACTTCTTTCTCTGTGTCAGGCTACACTTCAGCAGTAACTGTGACACGCTTTGCATGCTTTGGGGAAATCAGGGAATCCCCGAAGCTTACGTCACAGGGCACCACCCTCTCTCTCCGAGCTGGGATTCCATCACTCTGTGCACGGCCAGCCAGGAAGAGAGCGTTCACTCCCCATTCCGCCTTTTTCACAGGGAGTGCTTTCATTTTCTTTTCATTTCTTCCTGCGCTCGCCATAGCAGTTTCGCTGTTAGGGGCATTTCTGTCACGACTGGGCCTGGCAGGCAAATAGGAGACGAGCGCAGCTTCTACAGTTATCACCATGATAGTTTTTTTGTTTCACGTGCTAGCTTGCAAACATATACACAAAACTGGATTTCACAACAGAACGTCAACTTAAACGGCGTAACTGCCTCTCAAAAACATAAACGGTTTAACAAACACGTTAATGTGACTGGGTATAAGCAGCATATACACAGAACCGGTCTTAGCAATCGAACATTAACTTAACTGACTTAACTGCCTCTCAAAAACATAACCGACTTAACAAACACATTAATATGACCGGGCTTACCGCGAACTAAACATAGATCCTGACAATCCGAAAGAGAGAGAGAAAAAGAACGGAGAATCTCCGCTAACCGTCAATAGTCAAAAGGGAGATTATCCCAAACATGCGACCCGCGTCCTGGGAGGGCTAGGGCCCTGCCTAAATACCCAGAAGAACACCTGAAAGTTATACTAATCAGGACCATAGCTTTTCCTTCTGGTGCTTCACAGTCTGGCGGAGCACCACTACAGGAATAGTCTGGATCGCCCCCACGTGGCAAGGAGGGGCACTTACAGTCCAAAACTCCGGCGATCCGTGACATATCCCCCCTCCAGGCCAGGGCTCCAAAGCCAGGGCTCCTTAATGATGGGCACCTCGGACCCCACTGTCCTGTCCGGGGGCTTCCTCTCCAGGTGGAGCCTGGGGGAAAATGCAGTAACCCAACCGTTTACTGCAACCGAGGCCTTCATCATGCACATGGCCTCTTGGGAACTGATGGCCTCATACTGGACCTCACAGGAACTGACGGCCTCCTGTTGGGTCTCTCGGGAACAAACGGCCTCTTGCAACAGGTACATGAGCAAGGACAGTCGCCCTCGGCATGGCGACTGGACTGGTCGCCCTAGGTGCTGGAACAGGAACACTCGCCCTCGGCACGGCTACTGGATCAGTCGCCCTCGGTGCTGGCACAGGTCCTGGAACAGACAATCTCGGCACAGTAACAAATACCCTCGGTGCTGGAACAGGAACACTCGCCCTCGGCACGGCAACTGGATCAGTCGCCATCTGTGCTGGCAAAGGTCCTGGAACAGGCAATCTTGGTACAGGAACATACACCCTCGGTTCTGGAACAGGAACGGACCTCCTCAACACTGGCTCTGGAACTGACCTAATTGGCGCTGGAATTGGAACAGACCTTCTTGATACTGGCTCTGGAACCAGAACGGACCTCATTGGCACTGGAACCAGAAAAGACCTTCTCAACAATGGCTCTGGAACTGGAGCTAATTTCTGTGGCGCGGGAGTCGACGCAAATGTCCGTGACACGGGAGTAACGCATGCAGATACCGAGATCTTGGTCAACAGTGGCTCAGATGAATGCTAACATACTCAGACATAACACTATGCAACACTATCGGTTCTAGTACAGAGCTAACGTGTTCTGAAACGGGACGACCAGACACCATCGGCTCTAATACGGAGCTAGCGAGTTCAGAAACACCCCGACGAGATGATATCGGCTCAAAAACTGAGCTAGCAAGTTCAGAAACACATACTTTTGATGTTATCGGCTCATTTATGGAGCTAGTGTGTTCAGAAACACCATGACGAGACGCTATCGGCTCAACAACTGAGCTAGTGAGTACAGAAACACCACGACGAGACGCTATCGGCTCATTTACTGAGCTAGCGTGTTTAGAAACACCACGACAAGACGCTATCGGCTCAACAACTGAACTAGCGAGTTCAGAAACACAAACATCTACCGCTATCAACTCTATTACTGAGCTAGCAAAGTCAGAGATGCCAATATCCACCTCTATTGGCTAAAATATTAAGCCAGCGTGGTCAGCAACACCAATATCCATCGCTATCGGCTCTAATAGTGAGCTAGCGAGTGCAGAAACACCACGACGAGACGCTATTGGCTGAACAACTGAGCTAGCAAGGTCAAAAGTACTACCTTCTGTCGATATCGGCTCTAGTAGTGAGCTAGCATGTTTAGATACCAGACTAACGCATGCTGACCGGCGTTTGGTCGGAACTTTCCAGCAGCTGGTAAGCTGGGGATCTAACGCTGAGAGAACGCTGAGAGAATGCTGACCGCTGACACGAGGATTGCGAGGATCTGGCAACCCAGACTTGTTCTCCCCGATTGCACACAGGACGCACGCTGTTTTGTAGCTGTTAGCAGTTTATTACCTTTGAACTATTTTAATTCCCGATCGCATCTGTATCGTATAAAATCGTATATATAGTAGGTTTTTACAACATCTGAATAATTTTCTTCTCATACCGGCGGATTATTTTTTTTTTGCCGCTAATCATTATTTAGTAACTTACAGGTATACTGGCTTCTGTTTGTAGCCATTAGCTAATTAACAGAATTGCATCTTCTTTTGCAGTAGTGTGTGTTTTTATAACTTTTTTACAGTCTTTTCCCACCTTGTTTCTGAGACTTAGTTTTTTGTGACGTTTTGTATTAACTTGTATTAACGCTTTAATCGAGCATTGCATTGGACCATCGGCTGCAGCTGAACCAGATCTTCACTTGGCACCCCACAACACCACCCGAAGCTTAGTACCTTTAATTAATTAATTGTACTAACATGGATTCTGCTGCGCTTGTTCCCTCTGCCGAGTGTGGCATGTTTAGCTATTCTTCCTCCGTCATTAGTGTAAATTTTACTTGTGATAGGTGTAGGCTTGTAGCTAGTCTGACGGAGAAAATTGTAGTTTTAGAGACGCGCATCCAGACAGAGAAGGCTAGCTCAGCTCCTAGCTTAGCAGATCTGGATGCCACAAGTGAAGTTAGAGCCCCAGCCCCGGCAGAGCCTTCGCAGCAGGGCAAGTGGGTGACAGTTCGGCGATGTAGTCGTAAGGCTAGTCCACGAGAGCACCACTCTTTACCTGTTCACGTGTCTAACAGGTTTGCCCTCCTCAGTGATACACCCACTGAGCAGCCTGTTGAAAGAGCTCTGGTCATAGGTGACTCTATTTTACGACACGTGAAACTTGCTACCCCTTTAGGGACACCAGCAGCTAGAGTTCTCTGTATCCCCGGAGCCAGAGTGCCGGACATTTTAACGAGTCTTAGTGAACTCGAGAGCCGCAGATTCTCTAGGATAGTTATTCATGTAGGGGCTAATGATATACGCCTTTGTCAGTTAGAAGTTACTAAGGTTAATTTTGTAGAGGTGGCGAAGGCGATGTTCGATGCTGTAGTGTGCTCTGGCCCCATCCCAATGCAGCGAGGTGATCAAGCCTACAATTACAGCCTATAACTGCTGGTTGTCCAAGTGGTGCTCTGAAAACAATGTGGGCTATATAGTCAACTGGACAGACTTTGAGGGAAAGCCTGGCCTTTTAGGATGGGACGGTGTCCATCCCACTTGGGAGGGTGCTGCTCTCATCTCCTGCAACATTGCCCATAGTCTTATGGCCCGGTTTGTTAGGGGCTGACTATTCAGAGCAGGGGTCAGGCAGCAGACAGACAGGCTTAACCAACTGTCTGCTGGTAGCCATGCACCGTCACCCAGAACCCACATTATTGAAACTGTGTCTGTTACCCGCATCTGTCCTAAATGAAAACGCTCTCAAAAAGTCTGTTTTAATAACCTCATTAGTATAAACACAGATAGCTCCCATAGAAATAACAACCTTAGACTAAAGCTAGGATTACTTAACATTAGATCACTTACAAACAAAGCAGTAATTTTAAATGAAATAATCACTGATAAACGCTTACACGTTCTCTGTCTCACTGAGACTTGGATTAGACCTGATGAATATTTAGCCTTAAATGAAGCTCACCTCCTGGATACAGTCATTGCTAATCGCCCTCGTTGTAATGGTCGGGGGGGAGACATAGCGATTCGATTTCAGATCACTATCTTTTAGTATTTGAGCTATCTCTAATAAATAAAATCCTTCTGCCTCGTTATCACACCAAGCGCACTATCACATATGCTACTCCAGCTGCGTTATATAAAAAACCTACCAGACTTGAAATTTTAATACACCTACGGAGATCAATCATCTTGAGTGTGTAAATGACCAATTAGAATGTGTGCTTCGCTCAACCCTGGACACGAATGCTCCTGCTAGGGTCAAACGCATTAGGGAAAAAAGGCTAGCACCAGGCTATAATGACCACACCCGTACCTTAAAGCAAAAAACATGGCATCTAGAGCGCAAGTGGAGACATAGTAAATTGGAGGTGTTTAAGATTGCTTGGAGAGACAGCATGGCAGAGTATAAGCATGCCCTTCATAAAGCTAAAGCTGCATTACTTCTCCTCAATCATAGAGAAATATAAGAATAATCCAAGATTTCTCTTTAATACAGTCTCCAAAATTAACAAAAAACCCCACAGAAAGTGATTCTCCCGTTCTATGTAATTTTAACAGTATGATTTCATGACTTTCTTTAATGATAAGATAGAAAAACATTAGGCATAAAAACTCAATGCTCATCACATCACCAAACTATTCAGCCACCTTCCAGATGCAGCAAAAAAACTAATGAAGACATGTGTTTAATGAGCTTTAAATCAAGATTAGGAATCTTTTACCCCAATTACTAATACTGAACTATCGCACTGATTTAGCTCGTCTAAGCCATCAACATGTTTATTAGATCCAATTCCTAACATGTTTACTCAAACAAGTAATACCTAGTATCATAGAGCCAGTGTTAGTTATTTTAAATTCATCCCTTACCTTTGGTTACAGTCGTATGAAAAGGTTTGGGACCCTGATAATTTTCATGATTTTGCTTTATAAATCAGTGGTTGTCCAGCTCAGCAATTTCAGGTAAATATATCATATAGCAGATGAACACCGTGATATTTGAGAAGTGAAATTAAGTTTATAGGTTTTACAGAAAGTGTGCAGTAATTATTCAAACAAAATTAGGCAGGTGCATAAATTTGGGCACCCTTGTCATTTGAATACCTTTAGCACTAATTATTGGAACACAAAATATGTTTTGTAAGCTCACTGACCCTTGATCTACATACACAAGTGAGTCCAACTATGATAAAGGGTTAAGGTGGCCAATTGGAAGTTTTTCTCCTCTTTGCATCTTCTCTGAAGAGTGGCAATATGGGAGCCTCAAAACAACTCTCAAATGGCCTGAAAACAAAGGTTGTTCAACATCATGGTTCAGGGAAAGGGAAAAGCTCTCTCAGAGATTTCAGCTGTCAGTTTCCACTGTGAGGAACATAGTGAGGCAATGGAAGACCACAGGCACAGTTCTAGTTAGGAAACTCCCCGAAGTGGCAGACCAAGAGAAAAAATCTCAGATAGGCAGAGGCGAAGGATGGTGAGAACAGTCATAGTCAAGCCACAGAACTACCTCCAAGACCTACAACCTCACTGTTCATCGTTCAACTATACAGCGCACTTTGCACAAGGAGAGGCTGTATGGAAAAGTAATGCAGAAGAAGCCTTTTCTGCAGACCATGCCACAAAACAGAGTCACTTGAGGTGTGCTACAGCACATTTTGGACAATCCAGCTTCATTTTGGAATAAAGTGCTGTGTACTGATGAAACTAAAATTGAGTTATTTGGACATAACAAGGAGCGGAAAAAGAACACAGCTCCCAAGACAAACACTGCTACCCACAGTAAAATTTGGTGGCGGTTCCATCATGCTGTGGGACTGTGTGGCCAGTGCAGGTACTAGGAATCTTGTTAAAGTTGAGGGTCGCATGGATTCCAGTTAATATCTCCAGATTCTTGAGAACAATGTTCAAGAATCAGTGACAAAGTTGCACCGAGGCCAACGACCCCAAACCCTGCTCAAAATCTACTAAAGCATTCATGCAGAGGAACCAGTACAACGTTCTGGAATGGCCATCTCAGTCCCCAGACATGAATATTACTGAAAATGTGGGCTGTCCATTCTCGGAAACCATCAAACCTGACTGAACTGGAGATGTTTCTAAAGAAGAATGGTCGAAAGCACCTTCAACCAGAATCCAGACTGGAAGCTGTAGGAAGCGTTTAGCGGCTGTTATTTCTACAAAAGGAGGATCTTCTAAATATTGATGTCATTTTTCTGTTGGGGTGCCCTAATTTATGCATCTGCCTAATTTTGTTTGAATAATTACTGCACACTTTCTGTAAATCCTATAAACTTCATTTCACTTCTCAAATATCACTGTGTTCATCTGCTATATGATATATTTAACTCAAGTTGCTGATCTGAACAACCAATGATTTATAAACTAAAATCATGAAAATTATCAGGGTGCCCAAACTTTTTCATACGACTGTATGTGCCCAAATCCTTTAAGTCTGCCATTATCAAACCACTGATTAAAAAAGCCAATCTTGACCCTTGGGTGATATCTAATTATAGACCAATATCAAATCTACCGTTTCTGTCCCAAAATCTTAGAAAAAAGCCGTCTATCAGCAGCTCTGCAGTTACCTCCAAAGGAATGAAATTTATGAAAACATTCAGTCTGGCGTCAGGCCTCATCATAGTACTGAAAACAGAATTAATTAGGGTACTAAATGACTTGTTAATGTCCTCAGATAAGGGATGTGTTTATTTTCTTGTTCTGTTTAGATTAAGTGCAGCATTTGACACTATAGATCATGATGTTTTACTAAAACAGACTAGAACATACTGTAGGTATTAAGGGATCGGCACTTTCTTGGGTTTAAATCAAACTTAACTGACCGGTACCAGTTTGTTCATAAAAATAATCTAAGACTCTCAAAAGTCTAAGTTCTCAAAAGTGAAGTATGGCAATGCCTCAGGGGGTCAATGCTTGGCCCGCTTTTATTCTTTCTGTACATGCTTGCCACTAGGCTCAGTTATTCGTAAACATGGGCATTAGTTTCCACTGCTATGCAGATGATTACACAGCTGTACATATCAGCCAAACCTAATGACAGCCTTACAATCAACAAAATCGAGGACTGTGTAAGGAAATAAAAGATTGGATGTTATTTAATTTTTCTCTTACTTAACTCAGATAAAAAACTGAGGTGCTATTAGTGGGACCCAAGGCTGTGAGAGATAGGTTGGCTACATCTATCCTAAATCTAGATGGCTGTCCAGTATTGCCCAGTCCGTCTGTAAAAAACTTAGGTGTCACATTTTGATTCAGATCTGTCCTTTGATGCAACACATAGCAGCATCACTCGAATTGCTTTCTTTCAATTACGTAATATCGCTAAACTTAGAAATATCCTCTCTTTTAATGATGCAGAAAAAAACTTGTTCATGCATTATAACCCAAGGTTGGATTACTGTAACGCCTTACTTACTGGATGCTCTAGTAAAATCTATAAATAAACTTCAGTTAGTTCAGAATGCAGCTGCCCAAGTGCTAACTCGAACTAGAAAATGTGATCCTATCACTCCTGTTCTATCATCACTACACTGGTTACAAGTCAAATTCCGCATTGATTACAACATACTTCTTATAACTTAAAAAAACTCTACATGGCCTGGCCCCACATTATCTGAGTGAAACTCTTAGAGTTTTACAATCCAACTCGTCTACTTCGTTCGCAGGGTGCAGGACTTCTTTTAGTTCCTAAAAATAAAAAAGTCATAGCCGGGGTAAAAGGCTTTCTCATATATGGCCCCCCAACTATGGAATAAACTTCCCACTTTCGTTCGAGATTCAGACACTCTCCAAAGTTTTAAGTCTAGGCTAAAGACATACCTATTTACACAGGCTTTTGACTAGATTTAGACCAGGATGCATGGCTTGGGTCACTGGGGCCGGAGTCTGGAGTCATGGCTGGCCATGCCTGCCTTGTCCGTTAGGCGGGCAGTGTCGAGTGGGCGGTCTGGCTGAACTGGGCTTTGGTCCTCGTGATCTTGACTCGTGCATCCTTGCCTTAAAATAAGGGCAGAGCTGGGGGTTCATAGTCAAAGTCTTATGGTGAACAGAGAAGTTGGGTTGCTGTCTTCTGCCTCCCGTGGGGTTGAAAATTCAAGTCAAGTCAAGTCAGATTTTATTTATATAGCGCTTTTTACAATGGAGCATTGTCTCAAAGCAAACTTTACAAGTTTAGATTATCTCCTTAATAACTACGTCCAATCCCAAAATGTCTCATGTGATCCCTCTTGGCTGTGATTCCTACCAGTTCTCCTCTTTCTAGCTATGCTGCTATAGCTAATGCTGCCGGGGTTATCATGCTACACATGGCATCAGTGATTGACATGGCATCAGTGATTGTTAATAGACACTGTGCTCTTAATCAATAACTAATTGCATTTTCTGTTTTCTCTTCGAGCTGTGTTCCGGTGCCGGTTCCAGCCCCACACATGATGTTCATCCGCTGCAGCTCCACCATACCCGGGCCACTTAATGCCGATGTGCGTACTTCACATTTTATTCGAACTTTGACTCCATGACTTTAGTTTCACTTTTAGATTTATCATCTACACCGCCCAAGGAGGTTGGGTCCCTTTTTGAATCTTGGTCCTCCCAAGGTTTCTTCCTATAACACTCAGGGAGTTTTTCCTTGCCTCTGTTGCCTTAGGCTTGCTCAATTTGGGATTGGACGTAGTTATTAGGAGATAATCTAAACTTGTAAAGTTGCTTTGAGACAATGCTCCATTGTAAAAAAGCGTTATATAAATAGATCTGACTTGACTTGACTTGACTTAATAACTGACCTTCCGGGCAACTAGTGTACTCCAGCTTAGAGCTAGTAGGGAGACCAAACTGGACCCACAGCTCACTAATGAGCTGATCATAAGTCCCCTGTAACAGCTAGGACCAGTTGGCCTCCGCCCAGTCAAGCGCTGGACCAGTAAGACACCAGTTCACAAACACAAGACTCCTGAACTTTGAGTAGTGAGGGAACTGGCGTAAGTAAGCTGAGCACTGCCGAAAAAATTCACCACATTGACGGGGATCGTCGTCAAATTTTTCCGGCAGCTCAGCCCGAGTAGACCAAACCGGCTTAACGCGATTACCTGCTGTCTCCATAATTTGGCAGGTTGCTCTGTCACAACGGGGCCTGGCAGGTAAATAGGAGACAAGCGCAGGTTCTACAGTTATCACCATGATAGTTTTATTTCACGTGCTAGCTTGCAAACCTATACACAAAACCGGATTTCACAACAGAACGTTAACTAAAACGGTGTAACTGCCTCTCAAAAACATAACCGGTATAATAAACACGTTAATGTGACCGGGTATAAGCAGCATATACACAGAACCGGGCTTAGCAACCGAATGTTAACCTAACTGGTTTAACTGCCTCGCGAAAACATAACCGGTTTAACAAACACGTTAATGTGACCGGGTATAAACAGCATATACACAGAACCGGGCTTAGCAATCGAACGTTAACTTAACCGGCTTAACTGCCTCTCAAAACATAACCGGGTTAACAAACACGTTAATATGACCGGGTTTACCGCGAACGAAAAATAGATCCCGACGATCCGAAGGAGAGAGAGAAAGACAACGGAGACTCTCCACTAACCTTTCTTCAGAAGGTAACTGCTATTGGGTACAAATGCCCCTTTTTATTTTATACGGTTCGGCCATTTTTAGGTGAACTATAACAGTGGCTTTAAACTTTTGCAGAGTATGTACAAAATTAAATAAGGAAAAAGCTTTGACAGTATGGAAAATGCAAATAAAAAAATTTAATCATTCATTCATTTAATTTATTAATATTGTAGCCTCAATAGCTAGATTGACCGCCATTCGAACTCTGGATATTAGTGTGGTTGCCTATATTTTTCTTCTTCTTCTTCTTCTTATTATTATTAATCCACGTTTTTGTCCGGATTTCAACTGCCGCAGCTTTAGAGATATCGACCCCGTTCCAGCGCCATTGCGTTGGGTCTGGTCGGGAATGGTGTGCTTGTATAGGGCTAACTGGTGCGGGGCCCCCCAAAGTCCGAATTTTCCCATAGGAAATGAATGGGCCAAAAGTTAACGAATCATAACTCAGTCAGTTTTCGACCTACAGCCACGAAATTCGGCAAGCTTGGTCCCGGGTGCAATCTGAGGTGACATGTGATGCCATTGGGCCCCTATGGACCCCGGGTGGGCACTGGGGCCCCTGGGTGGGCCAATGACTGTAACTCAGTCAGTTTTCGACCTACAGCCACGAAATTCGGCAAGCTTGGTCCCGGGTGCAATCTGAGGTGATATGTGATGCCAATGGGGCCCATGAGGACCCCGGGTGGGCACTGGGGCCCCTGGGTGGGCCAATGACTGTAACTCAGTCAGTTTTCAACCTACTGCCACGAAATTCGGCAAGCTTGGTCCCGGGGTGGCATCTGAGTGATGTGTAAATGCCCATTGGGCCCCTATGGACCAGGGTGGGCACTGGGCCCCCTAGGTGGGCTAATCTGTAACTCATCGTTTTCAACCTAACACCCATGAAATTTCGGCAGCTTGGTCCCTGGTGCAATCTGAGTGATATGTGATGCCCATGGGGCCCCTGTAGACCCTGGGTGTGGCACGGGGGGTTGGGGCCCCTGGGTGGTGCCAAGAACTACTCAGTCAGTTTTTTGACCTACGGCCACGAAATTTGGGGGGGGGCATCTGATCCCGGGTTGCATCTGAGGTAATATTGATCCCATGGGTCCCCTATGGACCCCGTGGTGTGCACTGGGGCCCCTGGTGGGGCCAATGACTGCCACTCAGTCCACTTTTCGATCTACAAACAGACATGCCACGAAAATTCGACAAGGCTTGGTCCGGGTTGGCAATCTGAGGAATATGTGAATGCTCATGTGGGTCCATTGCATGTGGCAACCACACTCACCTTTTTCTTCAGAAAATGCACCTCTCTAATTCTTTATCTACAATCTCTCCACAAGTCACAAAAACACTCGGAACTTGAAGGCGAGAAGACCACCCACTTGACCTCTTCTTCTCAGATGGCCCCTATAACTAACCTTTTTTCTACAAACAACAGAAGAAATTTAGGACCTGTGTCCAGCTTTCAGATACCTCTGCATCTCCACCATTGTAAACTAAGCCAATTTTTAGTTTTAAAATAATTCTGACACTCTCTACACCAAACTCCCCCCATTCTAGGAAAGTCTGGCCAAACTTTTGCAAAGAAAACAAAGATGGCTTCCACTTTTTTCATTTTTACGACCCACGTGTCCAGAACTGGAGACAGAAAGGACAGCCCTGGACAAAATATGACCCAGGGACCTCAGCTTCTCTAAAGACAATACGTGCCTTGGGCAAAAGTATTCGGCCCCTTTGAAAACTTTTCAACCTAATTGCCACATTTCAGGCTTCTTAAACATAAAGATATGAAATTGTAATTTTTTTGTGAAGAATCAACAACAAGTGGGACACAATCGTGAAGTGGAATGAAATTTATTGGATATTTTAAACTTTTTTAGAAATAAAAAACTGAAAAGTGGGGCGTGCAATAGTATTCGGCCCCCTTTACTTTCAGTGCAGCAAACTCATCCCAGATGTTCAGTGAGGATCTCTGAATGATCCAATGTTGACCAAAATGACTGATGATGATAAAATAGAATCCACCTGTGTGTAATCAAGTCTCCGTATAAATGCACATGCTCTGTGATAGTCTCAGAGTTCTGTTTAAAGCGCAGAGAGCATCATGAAAACCAAGGAACACACCAGGCAGGTCCGAGATACTGTTGTGGAGAAGATTAAAGCCGGATTTGGATACAAAAAGATTTCCCAAGCTTTAAACATCTCAAGGAGCACTGTGCAAGCGATCACATTGAAATGGAAGGAGTATCAGACCACTGCAAATCTACCAAGACCTGGCCCGTCCCTCTAACTTTCAGCTCAAACAAGAAGACTGACAGAGATGCAGCCAGAGGCCCATGATCCACTCCTGGATGAGCTGCAGTATATCTACAGCTGAGGTGGGAGACTCTGTCCATAGGACAACAATCAGTCGTACACTGCACAAATCGGCCTTTATGTAAGAGTGGCAAGAGAAAGCCATTTCGCCTCAAATATATCCATAAACAGTTTGCCAGACGTCACCTGGGATACCCACCAAACATGTTGGAAGAGGTGCTCTTGTCAGAACGAACTTTTTTGCCACAATGCAAAACGTTAATGTTTGGCGTAAAAGCAACACAGTCTCTCCCTAATGCACCATCCCCACATGTGGTGGCAGCTTCATGTTTTGGGCCTGCCTTTTCTCAGGCAGGGACGGGAAGATGGATGGAATTACAAAAAGATGAAGATAGTCAGGATGGGGAAGCCAAGAGGTTGTGGGGAACAGGGTGATTTGGAGTGTGAGAGACAGGATGGGAAGAACAATTGTTATCAGGACAAGACAGACAAGAGGGGGGAGACATGACTACTGTAATTTCTCCCTCAATTCCCCTTTTTTGAGATCTCCATATGGATAACACAAATTGTTATATATAGACAGGAAAAAGTAAGAATATGGAGTAAATTCCAACCGGTGTCTTGCAACCACCTAATGTTGGCTGGTCACTTTAGAGTAACCAGTTATCCAATTATGCATAATTTTGAAATATGGGAGTACACGAGTTACTGGGGAAAAACCCACAGGGAACACGGGAGGTCATGCACAACTTCACACAGAGTCGAGGACGGATCGAACCAAGGGTCACTGGACTGTCTTCACTTCACTCTGCAGAATCAAGCTTGGATCTCTTGGAGCTGTGAGGCGACTGTGCTAAACACATATGCCACCGTGCGCCCAAACCATTAAAGGTCATAACTTATCAAAAAAACAGGCCAGTGCGCTTTTAATTTCTAAGAACGTCTGCCAGTTCATGGAGCCAAGTTTGAAAGTTTGTGGATGAAAATGTATTTATGCAGTAGGTCAGGAAGCGTGGATGATTTGCTGTCATATGTGAGATGTCACATAACTGTTGGTCGTCAGTTTGACTGGTGAAATTTTTAAAATCGTTGTGAAGGTTACACTAATCTGTGGTTTAGTGGTCATGGCCTGTTCAGTTGGTTGTGGTCGGTCGCATCTGGTTAATAACAGACAAAAGTAGTCATTTTTTTCCGGACTACCAGCTGAGGTTTGATGGATCAAAGAAGGAAATTCAGCGATGTTCATTCATGCGTGCACTGAAAGGAGCGCAGATGACTCTCATCACTCTCTGATTTCCCTGCTAAAAAAATTTTTTTTCGACATGGTTTTCAACTAAGGAGCTTCACTTCCCCTGCCGAAGCTGCAAAATTTCTAGACACTGAACTGAGGCCAGCCTGATTCTGTGGTCATTACAACTTCCAAGGTTTCTTTTATTTTCATTAACATTTATAAGTAATAACTGTTTGTTCGTAGTGGACATATAATATTTTAATTTGCTGTTGAAAATGAGACGATGACACTTTAACAGATGTGTTTGTTTGTCCGGTTGCGGGGAAGTCAACAAACTGGTGTGTGGTAGTTTTAATTATCTGGTTTTTGTTACTTCACCTGCTACTGTGTGCTTAGTGTTCCTGTCTACACGGCTTAATTCAGTGCTTCTTTGGAGGAAGCTAACTGGGGTGGTTTAGGGGTGTAATGGGAGTTAATTACTGTTCAAGTTCTTGCCTGTTAACTTCTTGTCTTGTGTTTTTTTTTGTATGCTGTCGCAGGATATCCTTTCTCCAGGTTAGGCTGCTTTAACAAATAATGATGGGGGTGGTATCACATTTGTCTCTTGGAACGTAAGGGGACTTGGTCATCCTGTTAAAAGGGGCAGAGTATTTTCGCATTTGAAATCGCTAAAGGCTGATATAATTTTTCTTCAGGAGACCCATATAAATCCAGCTCATCTGCGTAGATTAAGAGTTAGCTGGGTGTCTCAAGTTTTCCAGGCACCCTTTACGTCCAAAGCTAGAGGTGTTGCTATACTCTTTCGTAAAAATATTCCATTTCATTCTGATTCTGTTATTTCTGACCCACAGGGAAGGTACATCATTGTTTCAGTTCATATAAACCCTTTTCCTTTGACCCTGATCAATGTATATGGTCCCAATTTTGATTAACCCCAAAATTTGTTCGTAAAGTGTTTGACGCAATTCCCGGACCACATTTTCCACAAATAATCATAATTGTTGTGGATTTTAATTGTTAATCTAGATCCTTTAATGGATAGATTTTCCTCAGAAACCCTCCACCCCCACTCGCTTCAATCACTGTGTTACATAATCTTTTAAATATGAAACTTAGTAGAACATTTGGACATTACTACTCCCACCATACATCGTATGAAAAAGTTTGGTCACCCGTGGATAATTTTCATGATTTTTTATAAATCATTGGTTGTTCAGATCAGCAACTTGAGTTAAATATATCATATAGCAGATGAACACAGTGATATTTGAGAAGTGAAATGAAGTTTATAGGATTTACAGAAAGTGTGCAGTAATTATTCAAACAAAATTAGGCAGGTGCATAAATTTGGGCACCCCAACAGAAAAATTCCATCAATATCTAGTAGATCCACCTTTTGTAGAAATAACAGCCTCTAAACGCTTCCTACAGCTTTCAGTCTGGGTTCTGGTTGAAGGTGCTTTGGACCATTCTTCTATAGAAAACATCTCCAGTTCAGTCAGGTTTGATGGTTTCCGAGCATGGACAGCCCACTTTAAATCACAACACAGATTTTCAGTAATATTCATGTCTGGGGACTGAGATGGCCATTCCAGAACGTTGTACTGGTTCCTCTGCATGAATGCCTTGGTAGATTTTGAGCAGGGTTTGGGGTCGTTGGCCTCGGTGCAAGTTCAACTTTGTCACTGATTCTTGAACATTGTTCTCAAGAGTCTGCTGATATTAACTGGAATCCATGCGACCCTCAAGATTGCCTGTACCTGCACTGGCCACACAGCCCCACAGCATGATGGAACCACCACCAAATTTTACTGTGGGTAGCAAGTGTTTGTCTTGGGAATGCTGTGTTCTTTTTCCACCATGCATATCGCTTATTGTTATGTCCAAATAACTCCATTTTAGTTTCATCAGTACACTGCACTTTATTCCAAAATGAAGCTGATTGTCCCAAATGTGCTGTAGCAACCATCAAGTGACTCTGTTTGTGGCGTGTCTGCAGAAAAGGCTTCTCTACATTAACTCTCCCATACAGCCTCTCCTTGTGCAAATGCGCTGTATGTTTGAACAGAACCGTGGACACCATCTGCAGCAAGAGAGGTGCAGGTCTTGAGGTGGTCTGTTGGCTTGTACTATGACTGTTCTCTCACATCCTTCGCCTCTGCCATCTGAGATTTTTCTTGTCTGCCACTTCGGGAGTTTCCTTAACTAGAACTGTGCCTGTGGTCTTCATTGCCTCCCTTTATGTTCCTCACAGTGGAAACTGACAGCTGAAATCTCTGAGAGAGCTTTTCCCTTTCCCTGAACCATGATGTTAAACAACCTTTGTTTTCAGGCCATTTGAGAGTTGTTTTGAGGCTCCCATGTTGCCACTCTTCAGAGAAGATGCAAAGAGGAGAAAAACTTCCAATTGGCCACCTTAACACTTTCTCATAGTTGGATTCACTTGTGTATGTAGATCAAGGGTCAATGAGCTTACAAAACAATTTTGTGTTCCAATAATTAGTGCTAAAAGTATTCAAATGACAAGGGTGCCCAAATTTATGCACCTGCCTAATTTTGTTTGAATAATTACTGCACACTTTCTGTAAAACCTATAAACTTAATTTCACTGAGCTGAGCTGGACAACCAATGATTTATAAAGAAAAATCATAAAAATTATCAGGGGTGCCCAAACTTTTTCATACGACTGTAAGGATTATTCCTTTTACTCACCGATTCATAAATCATACACTAGGATAGATTACTTTTAGATTGCTAGCTCAGGTCTGATATCCAATACTGTCAATGCCAAATATAATAACATTGTAATTTCTGATCACTGCCCAGTTACTCTTCAACTCCAATTTACTCTTTCTAAGCAAAATTATAACTGGCGTTTCAATCCTTTTTGCTTAAAGATTCATCATTCATGGAATTTATTACCCTAAAGCTTAATGAATTCATTGAGACTAATGACACCGGAGATGTTTCAGATTCCACTTTATGGGAATCACTAAAGGCTGTTATGAGAGGTCATATCATATCCTTTGAGTCTAGAAAAAAGAAAATCAATAATAGTCGTCTTTTGGAAATTGAAAAAGAACTCCCAATCCTTGAGCAAGTTTACAGAACGTCCCTCACACAATCTGATTATAATCGAATTCTTAAACTTAAGTACGAGGACAATTCGATCCTTACTAAGCGGGTAGAGAACCTATTACTTAAATTAAAACACAAGTATTTCGAACTCGGAGATAAACCTGAAAGGCTGTTGGCCAGACAGTTAAAAGGAATACAAGCCAAACAAGCAATTCATAAGATTAAATCTAAAGCGGGTGATCTCATCACTGATCCAAAACAGATAAACAATCGCTTTAGATAATTCTATTCAGAACTGTATGCCACAAATATCCGGGTAAGCGATACAGAATTCAGTATATTTTTTGACAGTTTGGACATTCCACAGCTGCCAGAGGCCTGTAAAAATGACTTGGACTCTCCATTCTCTGAAATTGATATTTTAACAGCTATTCTAACTTTTCCAGCAGGCAAAGCCGCTGGTCCGGATGGATTTGGATCTGAATTCTATAGAACCTTGCGTTATAAACTTGCCCCAATTATGTTAAGAATGATAAATGATTCTGTCAAAACAAGAAATTCCCTAATTCTTTATATGAAGCAAACATTTCTCTATTACTGAAAAAGGGCAAGGACGAATCAGACCCTGCCTCCTATAGGTCGATTGCTCTTTTAAATTTTGATCAGAAAGTAGTCACGATAGTGCTGTCTCTTAGATTGGGTAAGCACATTTCAAAGATAATTCACCCAGATCAGACAGGGTTTATCCCAGGCAGATTTTCATTTGGCAATGTACGTCTGCTTTTTAATGTTCTCTATTCTCTCTACAGAATAAAAGATGACGCAGCCGGCATCAGCTCCTTAGATACACAAAAAGCGTTTGATCAGATAGAATGGCCATACATGTTTGAGGTACTCAAAAGATTTGGGTTTGGTGACCCCTTCATTGCACTGATTAGGATGTAATGCCCAACATCACCTATTATATCCAATGCGGACCTTTCCAGCCCTTTTGAATTATATCGTGGTGTTCGACAAGCCGACCCGCTGTCGCAACTGCTTTTTGATTTAGCACTGGAACCATTAGCAATAGGCATTAGAAATCATCCACATATTCATGGTATCAAAATTGGAAGTACCGAAAGTCTGGTGAATCTATATGCAGATGATCTACTATTGTTCTTTTCAGATCCGGCTGTTTCCATACCCAATTTATTAAAATATATAGATTCTTTTGGCAGACTCTCGGGATAAACAATAAATTGGAATAAAAGTGAATTCATGTGCATTACCAAGAACCTCAGCTCCAGCTTTCTGGGGTCTTTACCGTTTAAAATAGTTGACCACTTTACATATCTTGGCATCAAAGTACCGAAAGATCCTAAGCGTTTGTTTAATTTAAACTTCCTTCAGATGATTGACAAACTAAAATTAAATATTGAGATCTGGAGGTTACTTCCCTTATCAATGATTGGACATATCAACGCTATAAAAATGGTTATTTTACCAAGATTTTTGTATCTTTTTCAAAATATCCCTATCTATCTATCAATGGCGTTTTTTAAACAGCTAGACACAATGGTGTTTTCTTTTGTCTGGGCTTATAAAATACCTCGTATTTCAAGAAGGCACCTACAATAGCCTACCACAGTTGGTGGTTTAGGACTACCTGTTTTTAAACTCTATAATTGAGCAGCTAACGCTAGGGCTCTCACTTATTGGCAGTGGGGGGTTCCAGGAGAACTATTGCTTGAGACTTCCCCATTGTGGTTAAAAATAGAAACCCTGTCTGTACCAAATTCGTCACTTCACACCTTTTTGTTTTCAAAGACTAAACTTGTGACTGACATAATCGGCAAGAATGTTGTAGTAAGAGCCTCTCTGAAGATTTTGAATCAAATGAAAAGTTCTCTCTCTTTACCATTGAGTTACTTACACATTCCAATTGCTTATAATCACCTTTTTGTTCCATCACAACTTGATAATACATTTTGTACATGGAGAGAGAATGGTATTAAGTGTATTAAAGACCTATATGTAGACAACAGTTTTGCAAAACAAAACTTTTGTCTTTCCCAGTCAAATTGTTTTTGTTACCTGCAACTTAGACATTACGTCCAAAAAATATGCCATTCTTCCCAGAAATACCTGGGAGCCTACACTATATGAACTGTTTGTTTCACAGCCAGATTCTAGACAACTAGTCTCTCGTTTTGTCTCTGCTTTTACTCTGCCAGTAAGCACTGCTTATCTTAAAGAAAAATGGTCCACTGAGCTGGGAGAGACAATCTCTGATGAAACCTGGCAAAAGTGCTTATCTGGAATCCATTGTTGTTCTATAAACTCTAGATATAGGCTTATTCAGTTCAAAATGCTTCATATGTTCTATTTTTCCAAAACAAAATTGAATAAAATATATAGTTCAGTCTCCTCAGAGTGTGATAGGTGCCACGTGTTTGAGGGATCATTGTCGCATCTAATTTGGTTCTGCCTATTTGTACAAGATTACTTTATTAATATCTTCAGCTGTTTTTCAAATGCCTTCAAAGTAAATATTGCCCCAGATCACAATCTAGCCATTTTTGGGTATTCTGATAGAACCCTCCTCTTGCCCTCCACACAACAGCAGGCTTTAATGGCTGGCATGGTTGCAGCCAAAAAGGTCATACTTTTGTCGTGGAGGTCTCCAACTGCTCCATGTTTTAAGAGATGGTTGAATGAGATGTTGTTCATCATAAAAATGGATAAATTACATTATAGTGAGCTGAGAGCACAAAAATGTTTTTGGAGCACTTGGGGAGCCTTCCTTGACAACTTAAATTAAGCTTGAGACTGAAACCAGACCCAGCTGAATTCATTATGTATTTAAAACTTGGTCCAGGGAACTTGTATCCGACAGCAATACTTATTTATTTATTTATTCTTATTAATATTTATTTATTTATTTATTTTTATTAATTAATTAATTAATTAATTTATTTATTTTTTTATTATTATTTATTCATTTATGTAACGCGGGTGGAGATGTGAGAGACACACGCTGACTGAGAATGCAAGGTAGGTTTGTTTGTTGAGGCAGATAACACACAACTGAGCAAGCACTTAAGTGTGGAGCTAAGGACCAGGTAGAACACCACGAGGCATAGCAGAGTAGAGAGGTAACTGCAGGGTATTTATAGTGGTGGCGGAGAGGAGTAATGAGGCACAGGTGGATCGTTAGAACTCGGGTGACTGTGAGCGTCGCTGAATGTGCGTGCGATCAGTAGGGCCGATATCATGTGACGTCGAGCGTCGCTGAATGCAGGTGTGATCAGTAGAGCCGCCCGCGGGCGTGACAATTTATTTATTTATTTATTTATTTTTTTTTTTGTCTTTACTGTATATTGCATTGTAATATATGTTGTTGATGGTATCCTTGTGATACATTTTGAAAACTTAAAATAAAATATAAAAAAAAAAAAAAGAAGTTGGATAGGCCTCAACCCAACGAGAAAACTTTTATGATTAAAACATTTTGTTTTCCCTCGCATTTAGGTAAAGTGATGTAATCTATTTGTAAATATCTGAACCGGCCTGGAGGTGCCACTGTTTTAATGGTAGGAATTTGCATTCGAGGTGCAGCATTAACTTGGTTACATGCAACAAAATGTTTAACAGCTACTTTAGCTTGTTTCCTGAATTTAGGATTCCACCAGAAAGGAGAAAATTGATTGACCATCTTTTCCACGCCAATGTGGCCTAAAGAATGTATCTGTGTAGCTATATAGGAAGGTAATGATTCAGGTGCAACAAGCTTTCCCCCTTTGGTCCAGATACCATCTGGAGCAACTTTTGCACCTGAGTAGCCATGTCCAGAGTTCCCAGTTTGGAGAGTCGGACTGCAGCTTAAGATTTGAAGAGATGTCCTTAGTATTACACTCTGTGTTACTAAGTAATGCAGTGCTTGTTGATGGTAAAAAACTAGCCCTTTTTGCCGCTTCATCAGCAAGTCTGTTGCCTAGTGCTTCAAATGTAAAGCTTCCACTATGCGCTTTCACTTTCACAATAGCTAGATCTGCGGGTAAATGAAGAGCATCAAAAAGATTCTGCACCAAATCAGCATTCTTAACCGGGGTACCTGCAGCTGTCAAGAAACCACGATTGCTCCACAAGTGCCCAAAATCATGGGCCATCCAAATTGCATAGCGAGAACCTGTGTAAATGGTAGCCCTCTTACCTGATGCAAATTTACATGCATCAGTTAGAGCCACTAACTCAGTCTGCTGGGCTGAACATAAGGGAGGTAGACTACCGCTGGCTAAAGTTTGGAAGCTGTCAGTTACTGCCCATCTAGATCTGTGTTGACCATCAGTGTGGGTTGAGGAACCATCAGTACAAGACATGACCATTATTGAGCAATGCTGACACAGAATGGGGACTTTTGACCATGACTGTTTGCTCTAGCATTCACGGTGCTAATGCTAGTTGGGCAAGATATTTAGCCTGTACTGCTCCTGGACCTATTCCGCATGCCATGGCATCCAATTTAGTTGAATGGTAAGCTACTGGATGTTGCATATCACCATATTCCTGAGTTAGGCAGGATGTCATGAAGCCACAATCTTAATGTACAAAGATGGTAAAAGGCTTGTTTGGATCACAAATGACAATAGCAGGTGCATACACCAAGGATGATTTTATCTTCATAAAAGCAGTTGTGCTATCGTCTGTGTGTACAACAGGATCATGTTGTCCAGGATTACCTTTGAGCAGATCGTATTGTGGTTGTGAAATAGTAGCGTAAGAATCTATCCAAGGTCTACAGTAATTACATATATCTAAGAAAGCTCGCAGTTTGTGCACTGTAGTCGGCAGTAACATTGCATTAATTACTGAAGGCAAAATTCCTTTGGAAACCTGTGTTACCCATTGTCCCAAATATTCTACACCATCACAACACAACTGAGCTTTATCACAACTTGCTTTGTGTCCTTTGCTGGCCAAAAATCAAGAAGCGCCCTCATGTCTTTGTCATGTGTTTCCTCATTCCCACTACTCAATTAAACATCATCAACATGAATAATGCCAGATGAATGCAAAATGTGCTCTTAATGAGAGAGATGTTTTCTGAGTGCTTGATGATAACTAGTGGGACTATTATGTGTCACGGTTTGCTCCTGTGTTTCCTCTCGTTCGCTTCTCCTCGCGACTAGGGGCGATCGTCATGCCTCTACTCGTGATGCTCCACCGGACGGGAAAGCACACGAGGAACTGATAATATTGCTAACCAGCTTCAGCTGTGGTGGACATTATTTTAAGGGAACTCTAGAGCTGTTAGGGCGTGGGTTATTTTCGGTGCTTGCTTTGTATGATGTGTATTCCTGGTCGTGCGTTTCCGCATACTACTGTGCTGTTTTGTGAATGAACCCTCCGGCTAGCTCTCATTCCGCCTGTTCTGCGGTAAGCTTGTGGTTATCATTTGGTTTCGGGTATTATGTCATTTTGTTCGTTTATTGCCTTGCCTTTTGCCGCATTGACCTCAGTTTCATTTCTATATGATATTGTTCATGTTGTTTGCATCCTTTTGTTTAATAAATATCTTTATTTATATTCAGAGAACCTGCGCTCATCTCCCTGTTAATTCTGAGATCCCGTCTCGTTACAGAATAACCCGCCCAAGTATGGAGACAGCAGTATCTCAGAATCTTGTTCGTTTGCCCATGATTCATAGGTCAATGTACCCGTTATTTTGATTATTTCTTTTTCCCGTTGGAGTATGATCGGGTTGTATTTATTTTTTCGTTACTTTCGGGTAATGCGCTGCGTTGGGCCACTGAATTGTGGCCACTTCTTAGAATCGGTACGGTGAAGGAGTTTTTCATTGTCCTTTGTTTGAGCACGCTAGCTCAATAATTAAGCCGATAGCTTCTTTTTGTCCTGTTTTTGAACAAGTTAGCTTAGTTATTGAGCCAATAGACTCTCGTTGTCCTGTTTCTGAACCAATCAGCTCCGTTGTTGAGCCGATAGCATCTCGTTGTGGTGTGTCTACACTCGCTAGCTCAGTTGTAGAGCCGATAGCGACAAATGTTCGTGTTTCTGAATCTGCTAGTATCATGCCGTTTCCTACACCACAGACATTTGCGCCATGGACATTTGGGCCACGGACATTCGCACTACAGACATTTACACTACAGACATTTGCGTCGACTCCCGCGCCACGGACACTAGTGCCAGTGCCAGTTTTAAGGGCGGCAGTTCCAATTCCAGTGCCGGGGAGGGTGTTGATTCCAGTGCCAAGACTGTCAGTTTCAGAACCTGTGCCAGCACCAAGGGCGACGGATCCAGTAGCCGTGCCAAGGGCGAGTGTTCCAGTGCCAGCACCGAGGGCAACTGATACTGTAGCCGTGCCGAGGGCGAGTGTTTCAGTGCCAGCACCGAGGGTGATGGATCCAGTAGCCGTGCAGAGGGCGAGTGTTCCAGTGCCAGCAACGAGGGCAACTGATCAGGTAGCTGTGCCGAGGGCGAGAGTTCCCGTGCCAGCACCGAGGGTGAAAGATCCTGTAGCTGTGCCGAGGGCAAGTGTTCTAGTGCCAGCACCGAGAGCAACTGATCCTGTGGCCGTGCCGTGGGCGAGAGTTCCAATGCCAGCACTGAGGGCAACTGATCCAGTAGCCGTGCCGAGGGCGAGAGTTCCCGTGCCAGCACCGAGAGTGAAAGATCCTGTAGCCGTGCCGAGGGGGAGTGTTCCAGTGCCAGCACCGAGAGCAACTGATCCTGTGGCCGTGCCGTGAGCAAGACTTTCCGTGCCAGCACCGAGGGCAAAGGATCCAGTAGCCGTGCCTAGGGTGACTGATCTCGTGGATTTACCAGAGGCCTTGTGTCCAAGAGAGGCCACCCAGAAGGTCGTCATGTCTCCAGGGGCCTTCCAGAAGGTTGTTAGGTCTCTAGAGGCTTTCGATGTGGTCGTCTGTTCCAGAGGGGGCCTGTCAGGGCTTCCGTGTGCTAGAGGGGGCCTTCCTGTGGTTCTGTGTGATTTTGGGGCCTCTCCGGAGGCCTGCAGTTCCAGGGGGATCGTTCAGAGGTCCCGGTCAAGGTTTGGGATCGTCCGCCTCCTGGACCACCAAGGGATCCACCTGTTCAGTGGTTCCTGACGATTGGAGCTATTTCTGGGTACAACCTATTTGATGCAGATAGATTTTCATCTTCAGTGTTGCATGGCTGGCCTGGTGGAGGAGCTACAGATGGAGGGCGACACTGAAGTTTTGGCTTAGATTTACATTTTACATGTTGTTGTTCAGCATGTGAGAGTGATCGCTGAAGTTTCTCACATGTTCTCTCGGCATTTATGGTAACTATTACGGTTCAGGCTTCTGAAGCCAGAGGGCGGCGCCGGCCGAGTCGACGTGGCGGCCGAGCGGCTGTAAATAACGCCCCTTAAGCGACGGACTATCGGTTCCTATACGCGACTTCTCTTGCTTGATTAAAGAGTTTTCAGTGGCGGATTTTTTGATAGGCTTAAAGGTACGACTGGTCCTAAAAGAGGATCAGCCGAGTAGAGTCTGGAGGCTCAAGGTGAATTTGCCTGGGCAGTAGATAGGAAGGGAAAGCTAACCGCTACTGACCTCTCTTTTCTCCATTTTTGCTGCGTTCCTCCGCCGCCGCTCGCTGTTGCCGTTCAGTTGCCTGTTTCTTTAGTATTCCCTGTCCAGACTGCGGCTGCACTCTCCCTCCCGATCGGGAGGCCTGTTATTCCTGTTCCTCACCCGGGTTCCTTACGCTTGCACTTATTGCCTCGGGCGCTTGTTTTGTTAGAACTATACCAGTTGGAAGTTATCCTTTTAAGCCGTTTTCGGTGTCCTTAACCTTAGTTTGAGTCCGTTCTATACGGCCCTTCAGTTTGCCCGTACGGCTTTAGTTTCTCTCCCCCCTCGCTCCTCTCGTGGCCAAGTGGTGAAGTAGTATCACACTCGCCCTTCTCACCTGAGATCCCCTGTTCGAATCCTGCACACGGTCACCGCCACAAGTGTGCGTTTCAACTTGCTGGCCTCATTGAAATACTCGGATTTATATACCTCAGTATATACATTTATTGATATTAATATATATTTGCATATTTATTATCCTCCTGCACTTGGGTCCTCCTCCTCCTTAAGTTTTCCTCGACCAGTATCTCGTTTGCTGGTTGACCCCGAACAGTAACTGTTTTATGCTTGGTGCATTCATTAGTTAGCTCTACAATCTTTCCTTCAGCTTCTTTTAACTTTTCATCCATTGATTTCAACTTGCATTCCCAGTATTGCTTAATAACGAAAAGACATTCCTTAACTGAATTGTGCTTGAGGCCATAACCTAAAGCTGTTTTATTCTCAGCAAGAGTCCATTCTCTATCAGCATAGAAGCCTTTGGATGAGAAGTACTGAGCCCTCTTTTGTTCACTAATATGTTTCTTCACTATGTTATTGGTTAATGTTTCAAAATCTGAATCAGTCCACTGAGTCATTTCAGTTCCTCCCTTAACTAAGGTGCTGTTTTTATAGTTAAGAGGTTTCCAATAATCTTTACCAAGATTCTCAGCATTTTTGACTGTACTAGACATGGTGAGGAAACAGGAGAACAAATCCAACCCTTACTTAGCTGAAATTACAGCAGAAAGGCGACACTATTAGCAGTAACACAGAATTTTCACAATTTTCAATTAGAATAGCAGTTGCTGTCATGACAGGGCTTAACGGGCACATAGGAGACGAGCGCAGGTTCTACAATTATCACCATATTTTTTAATAAACGTGCTGAACACCAAACACAGATAGGCAGGCCTCACGATAGAACCTGAACATAAATGGATTACATTACAAAACTAAACCGTGCATAGTAGCGAAAACAATAACAAAAACAGGCTTAAGCGCCTTACTAGACGTAACCAGTGAACCGAAAACACGTTAACCTGAGCAGGTTTAACAACAGCACATAAACATTACAAGATAAGCAGCTACACTAATACAAACACGAGCTATGCTGCCATACAGGAACATAGAAGTGCACTGAAAAAAATTATTCTTTGACTCAACAAGCCATACTTAAGAAATTTAAGCTTCTACTTAAAACATTTAGGTTTTTTAGCTTTACTTTATGTAAATGAGTATATGCAACTCAGAAATTTCATTATGCTCTGAACTCAAATAAAAACGTTCAATGAAAGTATATTTATTAGTTGTGCCAACATTTGGTCAAATTTAAGTTCATCCAACTCTCTGGAGTACGTAAAAAAAATCTGATAAAAGAGACACGTCACTTCCTGCATGAGCCTTTTCGCGCTGAATTCAGCCATTTTTTGCTCCAGACTGCTCAAACTTCATGACGTTTTCTCAGGTAAGATACCGTAATATAAAATGAACGGATTCTCATTTATGTTAGATGTGCATCTTTTATTGCCAACGGCTACCTTGTTTGAAAGCAGTTAATTATATTCCTGTTATTTTATTGTTTTGTTGCCGCCAAACTGAGCATGCTGCGCAGCAAGATAGCGATCTCTACTTTAAACAGTTTGACTTGGTTCCTGTTAATAACATCAGTTGGCTTACATTTTTTAATCACAAAATTTTAATATGCAGTCATGCATGGCTTGATAACAGCATATTTTTAATACACTGATTTTTCCGATGTAAGAGGCCTGCTTAATCGTAATCTGCCATGTGAGCTGCGTGGATAAACGGTTGGATATGGGCTATCGTTAAAACCATTATGCTACTGAATTATAGCTGAGTTAAGGCCTTTTCACACCGAGTCCGATTTTTAGGGGCGGAAAAACGCATATCAAGTTTTGAAAAAGAACACACGTATATTAATGCGTCCTTCGTACCGAGTCCGAAACTGACAGACTGCAATGCTGCATAAAAATATTTGATCGAAGTCTGTTCGTTAAAATCAGGCTGATGAATCAGAGTTCTGTTGCCAGGCAGAACAGCTCATCCTGCTACGTGCAGAGAACAAGAGCTTATAAGACGAGTAACATGCTGACTCTAACAACATGGACATTAAAGAAAAGATCTGGTTGAATGATGGTGATAAACCTCACAGTGACTGGAAGGAAGTTTTTTTTTATTATTATTTATTTATAAGTGGACTGTGGTAGCCTAGCGGATAAGGTCCAGGGTTCAAATCTCACCTCTGCCAAGTTGCCACTGTTGGGTCCTTGAGCAAGACCTGTAACCCACAATTGCTTGTAAGATTGTATTAATTGGAAATCGCTCTGGATAAGGGCATCTGCTAAATACTGTAAATGTAAATCTAAGTGCATTCTAATCTGTTCATGGTCACAAAAAAAAACCAAACTAGAGCTTCCTGCACTGCACTTGTGGTGACTTTTTTTTTTTTTTAAAGTATATGTGAAAAAGAAAAAAAGTGAAATCTCCAACACGTTTATAGAAGAGACATTAAAGAAAGCAAAAGTGGACAGAGTGTTTTCAGAGTGTTTAGACAACAGCATCGGACTTCGTGTAAAGGTCACAGGTACGTAAAAAAAATCTTCTGTTTATGTTTTTTAATTGCGTAAAATCTGTGTGTGTGTGTGAAGGCCTTTACTGTCAGTAGACTTTCTTTAAATTGGTTTGACTACTTACAGAAGTTCAGTAGTCCAGTTTGAAGCACTGTTGTTACCTCTGCTGTCTGTGGGCTTATTGTTGCCTTGACTTACCAATACTAAATTTATTATACAGTGCTTGAAAAGTACTGTATATTGTTATCTCTCATACTACTTATTGTCAGTTGTTGGTGGTTCTTCTTCCACACATTTATTAATATGGCCAAAACCACATAATGTACAGACACAGTTCAAACAGTTTTGCTTGAAAGTTTGTGAACCCTTTAGAATTTTCTGTATTTCTACACTGTTTTATTTAAAGAACAGGGATCTATCAAAGTCTGCTCTTCACAACATGTTTGTGGAAGTGTATCATGACACAAACAAAGGAGATTTCTGAGGACTTCAGAAAAAGAGTTGTTGATGCCTGTCGGGCTGGAAAAGATTATAAAACCATCTCTGAAGAGTTTGGACTCCACCAATCCACAGTCAGACAGATTGTGTACAAATGGAGGAAATTCGAGACCATTGTAACCCTCCCCAGGAGTGGCCGGTAAGATCACTCCAAGAGCAAGGTGTGTAATAGTTGGCGAGGTCACAAAGGATCCCAGGGTAACTTCTAAGCAACTGAAGGCCTCTCTTACATTGGCTAATGTTAATGTTCATGAGTCCACCATCAGAAGAACACTGAACAACAATAGTGTGCATGGCAGGTGTAGCGTGATCGCTGTATCTCCCTCTCTTTACCTTCTTCCCCCAAGTCATAAACTTTACAACATCTTGGAATGCAAGAAGGCCCAAACATCTGGACAGGATCTTAACCCACGTTTGACTCCAACGGTTGACTCTTTTTTTTTTTTTTTCTGGAAAACCACGGAAATGGCGTCTGTTCAAACAAAAGGACATACGACCTTTGAACATCTCCAATCATAAAACTAAGTCCATGTGCTAATCTTAAGAAGGGGGTTTCAACGGTCCAGGCCACCAAGCTTTCTCAATTTTCTTCTGACTGTTGCAAAATTAACGACTTCCTTCCACCTAGGTTGCGTTTACGACCTCTCAGCCTGGCGCCAAGAAAGACACCCCTGGATTTATGACACCAAGAACTCAGCTCTTGTTCTAAAAGAGACAACTTTAATAATTGTATTAAACTCCTGATGGGTACAGATTATCTTCATCGAAACCTTTTAATTACATAACAAATGATATTTGGATCATAAGTCTAGATACACAATATGCATTTAGATGATTCATACAAAGAGTGGATCAAGGATATTTTGTTATATCCACACATATAATTATATATATTATACATATGTATGTTACTGATCTGTCATGTAATTTTATATCTACTTGGTTAATGTTTTAGTATAATGATCATTTTTATACGTAATATGGTCCCGTTATGCTATAATTGGTTAAGGTTACAAATAACAGCTATTTTTATCCACATGTATCGATCGCTCGTTTAATACTGTTCATACTTATAAAGAACAAACATGAAGAATGTACCGTTTCCTACATCTTGTATTAATCATATTATTGTTTAGTTAAAGTATAGCGAATGCCTATGCTGTAGTTAGAATGCTTTAACGATGTTCTAAGTTATCAATTCAAGGTGCTTTTGATCATCTGAACCTTACAACAAAGTCTGCATCTAAACTTGTAACTTTGAGGATTTTTTTTGGGTTATTGTGTGATACTTTTAATCACTTTAGATATGTAGGAATATTATTAATCCAAGTTAGCTCGTCTGTGGCTCATATGGTGAAATAACACGCAACCGCGATAGGAGAGCTTTACTGAGGATTCAGCTTCTCATTGGCTAAGTAAGGGCAACTCCTTATGTCCCGCCTCTAGCCGCCCCCCGAGCCGGAACATTCAAAAAGCAACGTGGGACGACTGCGTAGTGAGCTAGCTTCAAGTTTCGTGTTTTCGTTTTGTTCTGTGTTCTTTGAGTCTTTTCTTTGTTGTAGTTTTTCCTTTTTGTAGCGTTTTTGATTATTCATTTTACTCAAGTTTTTGCGTTTACTTTAAAGTTTCTTGTGTACAGCAGTCTTAAGTAGTTCGGTATCGCTGAACTAGAAGATAGTTAAAAGACCAACCAGACTCTAAGCTCGACCATTTTTGTACCATACAAGTTTTGCAAGTTTTTGCTGAAGCTCGTGGTGTTAGAAACACGCCAACTCCACCTTTATCTGTGGCCAAGATAAATCCTGAGTTGTACGCATGCGAGACGCCGAGTACTCGTGAAGCCCTCAGCCTAAATTGGGAAGGACGCTATTTTAAGTCACCAAGTCACGTGGTCAAACCATCGGCAAGAACCCAAAGAGCTAAGCCGCTGAAGACGCCTGGTCAGAGTTATGGTGTGCAACGAAAGAAGGACGCTAAAGCTCCCCAAAATCGTGCCTTTGGACGGCTGGGCCAGGGTGGAATGCCCCGAACCACTCGAGTGACCTTCCAGGCGAGTACCATTTATGGCTGTTCCCTGATGCTCTGGTCTTAATTTGTTAATCTTTAAACCACGCTTCAACATAGACTTATCCACGCCTAAGTAGCTTCCACCATATTCTTCACGTTCAATGTAATTAGGTCTAAAAGTAGCATTGCAACGTTGGTAATTATTGCGCAACCGATAAGTTACATAGAGTCACCTTGGTTTCTGATTTTATCACTGTAATGTGTACGCTTGCCATATTCCCTGTTCTCCTACTGCGATATTTACATGTTCATCATCATTTATGATTTTTAACTCTGTGTGGATACACTCGAGACAGTAGATATCTGTTGTACTGCCTTGTTTGTAGTAATTAAACTTGTTTATAAACCTTTTTGAATTTGCCGCCTGGTGTGAGAGTTCATTCATTCAAAGGTCGAGAAAAATACTTTGAATTCACTATTCAGATCTAGACTGATCAAGTTTGTTGTTTCTTTTTCCTGGTTTCCAGATCGGCCAGTGAATTATTTATATTTATAATTAATCGATTTGGTGGTGCCCCGTATTTCTTAATTAATGAATATAATTTAATTAATAAAGTTTATTTAAAAATTAATCCAATTAAAGTGTAGTCTTAGTTTGCTACACAGGGTTGTAAGGAGCAAGCCACTGCTCTCCAAAAAGAACATTCCTGCTCATCTGCAGCTTGCTAAAGATAACGTGGACAAGCCAGAAGTCTGTTGGAAGAATGTTTTGTGGATAAATGAGAGCAAAATAGAGCTTTTTGGTTTAAAAGAAAAGCGTTATATTTGGAAAAAGGAAAACACTGCATTCCAGCATAAGAACCTTATCCCATCTATGAAACATGGTGGTGGTAGTATCATGGTTTGGGCCTGTTTTGCTGCATCTGGGCCAGAACGGCTTGCCATCATTGATGGAACAATGAATTCTGAATTATATCAGAGAATTCTAAAGGAAAATGTCAGGACATCTGTCCATGAACTGAATCTCAAGAGAAGGTGGGTCATGCAGCAAGACAACGACCCTAAACACACAAGCCGTTATACCAAAGAATGGTTAAAGAAGAATAAAATTCATGTTTTGGCATGGCCAAGTCAAAGTCCTGACCTTAATCCAATGGTAATGTTGTGGAAGGACCTGAAGCGAGCAGCTAATGTGAGGCAACCCACCAACATCCCAGAGCTGAAGCTGTTCTGTATGGAGGAATGAGCTAAAATTCTTCCAAGCCGGTGTGCAGGACTGATCAACAGTTACAGGAAATGTTTAGCTGCGGTTTTGCTGCACAGGGGGGTCACAGCAGACACTGAAATTAAAGGTTCACATACTTTTGCCACTCATTAATATGTAATATTGGGTCATTTTGCCTCAATAAATAAATGACCAAGTATAATATTTTTGTGTCATTGTTTAAGTGAGTTCTCTTTATCTATCGCCTAGCAACCACCTAGCTACATCATTCTTTCCATTTGCCACGTTTCAAGCACTGTTTTAGTTCCTTCAGGAAATGCAGATCTATTTAATTCTATTTTCTATCAAATTACCTTTATTATAAAAAAAAATTATATTTATAATATACAAAAGTTTGTGTATTAAAATATTTATTATAAAAAAATTGCTCAACTAGTTGTTTTTTGTTAAACACTATACTTTAAACCAACTTTACAGCACTAACTGGTGTCCCCTTTTTACAAAGTCTGATAACGGTTATGTTTTGTCTTTATATTTAAGTGGATTAAGTGGCTTTTTCAGGCCAGTGAAGATTGACATTTATTCTTATCCCTATCTAGTTGTAAAATTGTCTTTATTGGCAGAAACAACTAATTTTTCCCTCTTTGTTCTTTTCTAGTATTGTAAAGTGGCCATGTAAAATTTGCAGCACTGTTCTTCCTAAAAAAATGAGACCTTTTGAAACATTACCGCTTACAACATGACTCACTTGGTCGCCATACGTCTCAGCCATGCCTTTATTCAAATTGCCCTTGCTCTTAAAACCCTGAGTACACTGCCCTCACATTTGTGTAGACAGCATGCCTCAAATGATTCGGAAATAAGGGAGGGCCTTTGCTTTTCATGTCAGAATTGTGGCTCCAGTAGGTTTTCAACAGAAAGTGATTTTTTTGCCCATCTTGGACGTCATCTAAAGTGTCTGGAAACTGTTCAATGTGTATTTAATCACTGTGATTTCCAGACAAATGTGTATGGCACTTTTGCTGCCCACAAAAGCAGAAAACATACTCCACATTCTGTTACTGATTTTAAACCATTTTGTCCTACAGAGGAGTATACATTCAGTTCATGATGATCTGAGCAACACAATTCAAGATGAGGATGGTGAGGCTTGTACTTATTTGCCAGAAGTTGAGGAAAAGAATCACTTCTCAAATCCTGCTTTGAGAAAAATTGGATCGGTTCTGCTTAAATTGCAAACTGCAATTCATGTATCAAGTAAGTGCATTGACCAGTTGGTTGAAGACATTCAGTTTATTTCTTCTGTGGCATCAGCTGAGGCGTTTATCGATAATCATCGAGAAGACTTTGAAAAAACATAATTGTGTTGTTGATGCTTCAGTAATAACAGACTTGGCAAAGGAGATCTGTGAGTTCAGCCTTTTAAGTAGAGCTCTAGGAACTGATGGTCCCTTTTCAACTTCATACAAGAGAAGAGAATATTTTAAAGAAAACTTCAATATTGTGGAACCTGGGGAATACATATTTCAAGCTAAGGAAAGAAAAACATTCCAATACATTCCCATTCTGAAGTCTTTATCCCAGTTGTTAAATGACAAGAATATTTTGCAAAGAGCAGTTGAAGGCTTTACAGCTTCCCAAAGTGATATCCCACAGTTCAAATCTTATTGTGATGGTTCATATTTCAGACAAAATGAGTTTCTGTCTGAAGGTGATTTTAAAATGTCATTGATATTGTATGTCGATGACTTCGAGATCTGCAATCCACTTGGCACAGCACGTAAAAAGTATAAAACTACAGCTGTTTATTGGGCATTGGGTATTGGGCACAGCTACGATCTGAGTTGACCTCAATTTATTTTGCAGTCCTGGGAAAAGCAGAAGACGTTAAAAGATTTGGCTATGCATCTCTTCTTGAACCACTTTTAAAGGACCTTATTACCTTAGAGGAGGAAGGAGTCTTCATATCCCTGCTTGGTAAATATGTCAAAGGCACAGTAGAGTGTGTAGTTGCTGACAATCTAGGTGCACATTCCATCAGTGGATTTGTGGAGAGTTTTTCTGGACAATACACTTGCAGATTTTGCCTTGGCCAACGTTCGGAATTTCTGTTAAAGGAAGTGCGTACTGGTGCTTTTCAAAGACGAACAAAGGAGGATCATTCTGTCCACATTCAAAGAGTGTTACAAGAGTCAAGTCTTGTTCGTTGTTGTGGTGTCAAACGACCGTGTGCCTTGACTGAGAAACTAAACTATTTTCATGTCTTATCTGGATACCCGCCAGATTTGTTGCATGATCTTTTTGAAGGAATTATTCCCCTTGAGGTAGCCTTGTGCTTGAATGTATTCATACTGTAGCAAACTAAGACTACACTTTAATTGGATTCATTTTGAATTAAATTTAATTATATATTAATTAATTAAGAAATACGAGGCACCACCAAATCGATTAATGATAAATATAAATAATTCACTGGCCGATCTGGAAGCCAACAACAACAAACTTGATCAGTCTAGTTCTGAATAGTGAATTCCAAGTAGTTTTCTTGATCTTTTGAATGAATTAACTCTCACACAGTGGCAAATTCAAAAGGTTTAAAACAAGTTATTATAACTACAAACAAGGCAATACCAACAGATTATCTAATGAATACACGAGTGTATCACAAGTTAAAATCAAATAAAAATAACGATGAACAGTATTATCACAGTATGGAGAACAGGAATAATGCAAGCGTCACATTACAGTAATAAAATCGGAAACCAAGATGACTATGTAACTTATCGGTCACGCAATAATTACTAACGTTGCAATGCTACTGGTAACCTTAATTACGTTGAATGTGGATAGTATGTTAAAAATTACTTAGGCGTGAATAAGTCTATGTTGAAGCGTGGTTTTAGCTTAAAAACGCAAAATACGATAAATCAGGAACCCAGAACAGCCACAACAGTGGTACTTGCCGATTGCTTTGTGGAGGCTCACGCGAAGGAGATGGAACGGAACCGGGCCTCTGCCTGTTGTCCGACGTCACACATGGAACTGAAGCGGTAAAAATCTTCAGATTCTGATGCTCCTGTTTGGTGGACTGTAAGATCTTGGCTATCGGCCTCCGGTCCGTGTCTTCAGTTCGTGGGACCACAGATGTGTTGAGGGCCTCGCTCGGGTTTGGCTTTTTCCCAGCTGTTGGTGATCAGGTTCCTAGACGTCGACTTGCGGGCGTACGACTCGGATTCTATCTTGGCCACAGATAAAGGTGGAGTCGAGCACGTTCTAGCACCACCAGCTTCAACAAAAACTCGGAAAAACTTGGATTGTGCGAGAATAGTAGAGCTTAGAGTCTGGTTGGTCTTTTAACTATCTTCTAGTTCAGCGATACCGAACTACTTAAGACTGCTGTATACAGGAAACTTTAAAGTAAACGCGAAAACTTGAGTAAAATGAATAATCAAAAACGCTACAAAAAGGAAAAACTACAAAAGACAAAGGAACGACTTAAAGAACATAAAGACACAAGACTAAAACACGAAACATGAAGCTAGCTCACCACGAGGTCTACCCGCGTTGCTTTTGAATGTCCTGAACGTAGGCGGGCGCACAAAAGGGTTGCCGTGATTCAGCCAATGAGAAGCTGACTTCTGAGTAAACCCCTCCTATCATGGTTGTGTCTCATTTCACCATGAGCCACAGAGTCCTAACTTGGATTAAAAATATATTCCTACATATCTAAAGTGATTAAAAGTATCACACAATAACCAAAAGTCCTCAAAGTTATAAGTTTAGATGCAAACTTCGTTGGAAGGTTCAAATGATCAAAGGCACCTTGGATTGATAACCTAGAACATCGTTAAAGCATTTTAACTACAGCACAGGCATTTACTATACTTTTAACTAAACAATACTATGATTAATACAAGCTGTAGGAAACGGTACATTGTAAATAACTTCATGTTTGTTGCACAAATTATTAAAACCCGATCGATCAAAACCATAGGCAAAAGCTGTTATTTCCTATATATCATACTAACCAGATACGAAATATCAAAAACAAAAAGTAATTATATCTACACATTAATCAGTAGATTGAGATACTAAATTCAGTAACATACATATGTTATAATCTATAACGGTGTGTGGAATATAAAAGAATATCCCTGATCCCTCTTTGTATGATCATTTAAATGTAGATAGCAGTTTGGACTTCTCAGGATCCAAATATTATTTCTTATTTAATTAAAAGGTTTCGATGAAGATAAACGTTCCCATCAGGATGTAATACAATTATTAAAGTTTTGTCCTCTTTAGGAACAAAAGCTGAGTTTCTTTGTGTCATAAATCCAGGGGTGTCCTTTCTGGCGCCTTTCCTGGGGTGATAAAGGCTTACAGAGGCTGGGAGGAAAGGTTCACTGTGAAGTAAACCGTTATCTTCTGCACACTCGTTTTTACAAGGGAAATTGAGAAAAACTTGGTGGCCTGGATCGTTGAAACCCTTTTTAAGATTAGCACATGGACTTGTTTTATGATTGGAGATGTCGAAAGGTTGTATGTCCGTTGGGAAAAGTTAACTGTTTGATGGAGTCAAACGGTGGGGGTTAAAGATTCCTTTCCAGATGTAGGGCTTCTTGCATTCTGTGACGCTTTGGAGGCGAGAGGAACGGCGAGACGAACGCAGGTTCAAAGGAAAGGATGTATTGCAAAGGCAATACAGCGAACAAAAAACAGCCGGGACCGAAAACGGGTACAAAGCAAACAGGCCGAAGCCATAAAACGGGCGCAAAACAGAAACGAAACAAGCAGGGCAACGTAAACGAACCGGAAACGCAAACGGTTGGAAACTAAAGTAAACATGGATGGGGAAGCAAAACCGAACGTACCGTTACGGAGAGGATGGGAAGGACTACACGGAAGGGTGAGGCGCGTTGGACGCGGCGAGCGGTGAGGCGTGTAGGCACACGACGGGCCTAGTAAACCCAACACATCAATAATCCGCGACCCGTCTCTCTCGCGTGCGCGCTTTTATAAGAAAGCCCCACGTCCTGTGTTTCAATCAGCAATCTGATCAGCTGGGGCTTCCCGATAGGTCCGTGCAACAGGCGCGCGCTGCCGTGGCGCTACAGAGCCCCCCACCAAGGGTCCGGGACAGAGCTAGGACTCCCAAAAGGGACCTCCGGACGCAATACCGCCTCGGGGGGTCTTCTTGTCGGTCGGATCCCGTAGGGGACTGCCAGCATCCAGGCGGCTGACGTGCGGAGGCGCCGACGAGAGCGGAGAGCGAGTCGACGACGAGGCGACGCTTGAGAGCAGAGTCGACGACGAGGCGACGCTGAGAGTCAGAGTCGACGACTAGGCGACGCTTGAGAGCAGAGTCGCGACGAGCGACTCTTGACAGCGGAGACGAGGGCGGCGACGCCTGACACGGAGCGACGACGGAAGTTGCTGGAGAGCGGAGTCGAACGACGTGATGCTGCAGGACGGAGTCGACTACGTGATGCTGCAGACGGAGTCGACACGTGATGCCTGCAAGACGGAGTCGACCGACTTGATGCGAGGACGGAGCGATGACTTGATGCTGCAGGACGGAGTCAACGATGTGTGGTTGCAGAGCGGAGTCGACGACGTGTGCTTGCAGCAATGCGATACTTGGGGTCCCTCCATTGAGGAGACTTGCTCAGACGGGAATCTCCGTGGAGCGGTGGCCTTTTGGAAAGTCCTTCTGAGGGGAGATGAGCCTTTAGAAAGGCTCTGACGAGGCTGGAGCCTGTGAAAAGGCTTCTGACAGGCTGGGAGCCTTTAGAAGGCTTCTGCAAGGCTGGAGCCTTAGAAAGGCTTCTGACGAGGCTGGACCTTTGGAAGGCTTCTGACGAGGCTGGAGCCTTTGGAAAGGCTTTCTGACGAGGCTGGAGCCTTTGGAATGGCTTCTGGAACGAGGCTGGAGCCTTTGGAAAGGGCTTTCCTGACGAGGCTGGGTTCTGTGGAAAGGCTTCTGACGAGGCTGGAGCCTTTAGAAAGGCTTCTGACGAGGCTGGAGCCCTTTGGAAAGGCTCTGAGGAGGATGGAGCCTTGGAAAGGCTTCTGACGAGGGCTGGAGCCGGTGAAAGGCTTCTGACGAGCTGGAGCCTGTGGAAAGGCTTCTGACGAGACTGGAGCCTGTGGAAAGGCTTCTGGACGAGCTGGAAGCCCTTTGGAAGGCTCTTGAGAGCGGGGGCCTTTAGAAAGGCTTCCTGACGAGGCTGGGGCCTGTGGAAAGGCTTTCTGACGAGCTGGAGCCTTTAGAAAGGCTTCTGACGAGGCTGGAGCCTTTAAAAAAGGCTTTGCGAGGCTGGAGCCCTTTGGAAAGGCTTCTGACTAGGCGAGCCTTTGGAAGGCTTCGACGAGGCTAGCCTTTGGAAAGGCTTCTGACGAGGCTGGAGCCTGTGGAAAGGCTTCTGACGAGGCTGGAGCCTTTGGAAAGGCTTCCTGACGAGCGGGACCCTTTGTAAAGGCTTCTGACAGGCTGGAGCCTGTGGAAAGGCTTCTGACGATGCTGGAGCCTGTTGAAAGGCTTCTGACGAGACTGGAGCCTGTTGAAAGGCTTCTGACGAGGCTGGAGCCTTTTGTAAGGCTTTCTGATGGATGGGGCCTTTAGAAGGCTTCTGACGAGGCTGGGGGCCTGTGGAAAGGCTTTCTGACGAGGCTGGAGTCCTTTAAAAGGCTTCTGACGAGGCTGGAGCCTTTAGAAAAGGCTTCTGACGAGGCGGAGCCTTTAGAAAGGCTCTGACGAAGGCTGGAGCCTTTAAAGCTTCTGACGAGGCTGGAGCCTTAGAAGGCTTCTTACGAGGGCTGAGCCTTTGGAAAGGCCTTTGACGAGGATGGAGCCCTTTGGAAATGCTTTCTGACGAGACTTGGGCCTTTGGGAAGGCTTCTGACGAGACTTTGGCCTTTTGGAAGGCTTTCTGAGAGACTTGGGACTTTGGGAAGGCTTCTGAATGGACTTGGGCTTTGGGAAGGCTTCTGACGAGACTTGGGCTTTGGGAGGCTTCTGACGAGACTTGGGCCTTTGGGAAGGCTTCTGACGAGACTTGGGCCTTTGGGAAGGCTTCTGACGAGACTTGGGCCTTTGGGAGGAGGGGAAGGACGACACGGAAGGGTGAGGCGCGTTGGGACGCGGCGAGCGGTGAGGCGTGTAGGCACACGACGGGCATAGTACACCAACAACATCAATAATCCGCGACCCGTCTCTCTCGCGGGCGCGCTTTTATAAGAAGCCCCACGGCTGTGTTCAATCAGCAATCTGATCATGCTGGGGCTTCGGGCTTCAACGGCGCGCGCTGCCGTGGCGCGTGACACATTCCAAGATGTTGTAAAGTTTATGACTTGGGGGAAGAAGGTAAAGAGAGGGAGATACAGCGATCACGCTACAATACAGAAGAAATATTTGACGTTACCTGAGATGAATGACTCAATCAAGTGTTTCCCTTTCAAGTGGTCAGACAAAACAAACTGCCCAAAATTGGTGTCTCCTGGTTTTGCTACTCGGAAGAGCATTGGGGGAAACGCCCACAAAAACTGGGCTCTCTTAAGATTCCTTCCTTTTCTTATTGGACCCAAAATTCCAGTTGACAAGCCGGCTTGGTTAATCCTGATGGACCTGAAAGAAGTTGTGGAGCTGATTGTTTCTCCAGTACACACACAGGAGTCATTTTGTTATCTTGACACAAAAATATCTGAGCACAGACAGAGCACAGATTTTTACACGTTTTTCCAAAGGAAAAATTGATACCAAAGCATCATTACCTGGAGCATTATCCACATTTAATAGAGGCCTTTGGTCCCTTGGTGGCAATGTGGACAATGCACTTTGAGGTCAAGCACATGTTTTTTTAAACTTGTGGTCCAGCATACTAGTTCTTTCAAAAACATCTTGCACAGACTTTACATATGGCTCTACTGCAGGGCTTCCAGATTTTGTTCAAATAAATCAGATAATGTTTGTTGGGGACACACTGGGGTTTGTCGTGAAGACTCATCAGGCCTGGTACAATGAGCATTTGAGGTCTTATGAGCTGGACACAGCTGGGCATGTTCTGGTTCTTAAGCCAAAGGAGTTGTATGATGTTACGCCGTTGGCAGCATATACAGTTGCCAGGCAAACTATGGTTACCTTAAAGTGTGTAATTTGCCTTCCACTCTAAATTATCAGTATTATTCCATTGATTTATAGTGGTTGAAAATATTTTTGATTTGATTTTTTTTTCTTCATTCTGTTTGTCTCTCTTTTGCTGAAAGAAAAATGTCTGAACCAGCAAAGCTGCGAGTGATTCTGGAGGACCATAATATACGCAAGCTAGTCTTGCCTTTTGGGATACCTGATGCATTGAAAGACCTGGAAATGACCATCAGAGAGACATTTCAGCTTCAGGGAAACTTCACCCTGCACTACAAGGATGCTGATTTTGGAGAATTTTTTTCCTTGACCACAACAGCAGACCTTAAAGACAAAGACACAGTCAAAGAAGTTTGTGTTCAGCCTTTATATACAATTTTAACTGAAAGTGCCAAATCAGAAAGTGTCTCTACATCATCAGATGCCTCTTCCAGTTCCCCATCTTTCTCGTCATCTGCTGAAACGGTACTTCTGTCTTCTCCAGAGAACCATGGGTGATCACAGCAGTGGCCATCACACTTTGAAATTCCAGAGTTTGCTTATGACACAGAGCTGATTCTTGAGTCTGCTAATGCTGTGTTTAGAAAAGATGGCACATTTTTGAGCAACCCAAGCATCAAGTCTGATATTCTTGATAAACTGGCTGAGAAGATCTACCAGTTTTGTGCATATCCAACCAGTGAGCAGATATGCAGTGTTGCTGAGGCATTAATTCAAAAGCATCCATGCTTGAAGGAACCAGGTTAATTCTCTGGGTTCTATGGATGGCAAACAAGACTAAAATACAAGATGGGAAATTACAGGGCAAAACTGAAAAGTCTAGGATGCCCAGAGCTCGTTGTTAATTCAGTCACCAGTAAGACAGCAGCAGCAAAAGCTATCAAAAAGCCACGCAAAGCAGAGGTTAATTACCTCCCCCCACACCTCACAGGAGAATCTAAACAAAGTCTTGAAAAGGAGAGAGTCGATCTTCTTGGTGAGGTCAAGAAAAAAGATAATTGGAAGATCATAAGTGAGAAGATGGCAAAAACATTTTCCTATCGAAGACAGGAGATTGTGAAGGAAAGCCCAGCCATAGAGGATCTTCTTCATAGATGGCTTGCTTTATTTGAAGCTACTCAGGTATCTGCTTAACTGTGTGTATGTGAATATTACTTAAATACTGACATAATTTAAACATTTAAACATTAAATTTTGCTTTTTTCTAAATAAAAGAAGAATTCAAGCGAATAACAACTGTTGAACTGGAAACAACATTCATCGCCAGTTTGGACAAGTACTCAAGAAGACTCCTGTCTTTGTTCCATGCCAAAGGAGGTGCTGCTGGACGGAAGATGGATCACCTTTTAGATGTTTTGAAGCCGGTATGTGTGTGTTTGATTTGGTGGTGACATAAGATTTTCATGTGAACTTGGAGGATATGTAGACATTGGAGCCCTTTTCAAACACACTTACAGATAGTTGTGTTATTAGACAGTAAGGTGATGCATGAGAATCCTAGTATGAATACGATGATTACCTACTACCACATTTCCTTAATTTCTGGTACTGCACAGACCAGTTACCTCTCTTGTGATCATTATGAATGCAGATGTTGGTCGTAAAAGCTGTTAAAAAGCCACCTTAAAATTGTCTTCCACTTTCCAAATTTGCAGTATTGCTTAAGCAGTTTCAATGATTACTCACACAATCTAGGGTTGTATTTTCAGGTATATGTTAAGATTGTTTCTAGTCTTTCTTGATCCTTGAAACCTCAACTTTGATGATATTATAGCCAAACCATCAGATGATGGCAAGATTGCAAAAATAATAAATACTCTTTAAATTGAACAAAATACATTTGCTTGTGAACATTATTGTCTAGTAAGTGGGGGACCTGGTTAATGAGACAGATGGTTTTAAAATGTTGAGCTAGAATTGCACTGTCTACTATATCGTCCAGTTACATTATCATGCCCCTTTACTGAATTCTCTAATGGTCAGGACCCCAATCGGACCAGCATAGGTCAGGTACTATTTGGCCGGTGGATGATTCTCAGCACTGATGGGGTGAGCATGATCCACTGATGGGGTGGTGTGTTGGTGTATATTGCGCTGGTACGATTAACACCTCAGTGTCCACAAACCAAAAATGTCCAGCCACTAGCATCTTACAGCCAGCGTCCTGTGAGCACTGATGAAAGATTAGAGCATGACTAACACAAACTGTGCAACAACAGATGAGCTGCCGTCTCTGGCTTTACATATACAAGATGGAGCAATAATGTCAATGTCCCTAATAAAGTGGACAGTGAGTGAATACAGGGTTTAAAACTCAACAGTACTGTTGTCTGATCCACTCATAACAGCACAACACACCACATCAGTGTCACTGCAGTACTGAGAATGATCCACCACCCGAATAGTACCTGATCTATGAGGAGTTCTGATCATTAGAGAACAGATTAGAGGAGACTATCAATGTAGGTAGAGAAGCAGATGGACTACAGTCCATACATATATGAGATGACGAGCTGATAAAATGAACAAGAAGTGTATAAGCAAGAAGGTGGTTTTAATAGTGATTGGACAGTTTAATTACAAGATTTTATCTTTCTTTAACTTCTCATGCTTCTGTCTTGTTTTTTTGCCCACCCCAAGTCTCAAGTTCTACATGTTTGCTTTATTTCCTTCATAGGATGATGCTGCTGAAAAGTGCAGAGACTTGGTGATCCGCTGCTTAATTATCTACTTTTCTGAAAATGTAGAAGATCTTATTAAAGATTACCATGTGAGTTAACATTCAATTTCAGAACAAGTTCATACTTGAATTGTGTTTGGGGAGGTGGCAGTATTACCGATACTATCTTAGTTACTTGAGTAGATGTTTTTTCAGAGGGCTTCTAATTAGTAAATGTTCACTTGGATAGAGTACTCGCTACTTTTTTGTAATAATATTAATTTTATATTACACCTTTCTTGGAACACATGAATGCTCCAAAACAAAATAATAAAAAACAAAAAACAAAACATAGCCTTTGTAGACATAAAGCCAGAGACAGAGTCCTTATCAGCCTGAGAGGCCTCAGAACTTCACAGTAGTCACTCAGATGGTACAGAAACAATGCAATGGAAAACAGTGTAAAATGGCCAGTGTCTTTAAAATGCTCTACCCAATAAATGTAACTGGTGTGTTTTACAGCTTGATGAGCAAATTTGATTGATGTTTATTGCATAATGTGTACAACCCTTAGTTTTGAAGTGAGAAATGAAAGGTTATTTGTGTGTAACTTACAGATATCCACATGTGACATTAAATATGTGCTTTATTATTTTAGGGTGTGCCCACAGAGGAGATGAAAGATGAACTTGCACAGCAGACAATGAAAATTTTTACCAAAGGTGAATCTACAGAGGATGGCACCTTAGAGGTTGGGATTGTGCTGGAAGGCAGAGAAGTTCTGGTTGGTTTGTCAAGCATAGCAAAAGCATGTGCCTTGCTGCTTGGCTTAATCTACGCTGTAAACATTAGCTACCCTAAACAACTCAGGTACACCTTTGAATTTTTTCAGAAGATTCTGTTAGAACTTGACAGTGGGAAGCTTTCACCAAAGCTGCACTCTCTGAAGTGCAAGTTGCCAAGTTAAACCTAAGCAGCAGGCTTCAGGGGGAACTTGTTAGCAGTTTTCAGTTTTTGTGCAGTGTTGTTAAGGCATGTTATTGGCTATGTTTTAATAGCGGTGAAACGTTGTTGAGCCTGTCTATGCAACTAGTTTTAGTTTTTATGGTTTGTGTACTTTATAGTTTAGTACCAATGATTGGAGACTGTTCATTGTTTTATTTTTTCCCCCACTTGAACACAAATTGAACTGAGATTTCATCTGCCGCTTGGTCAAGATATCAAACACCTTCTCTGTTTGGATGTTGGGATTTTTTTTGTTAGATGACTGTGACAAGTGACAAGTTTTCACCAAAGAAGTACTCTTTAAAATGCAAGTTGCTCAATTAAAACTAAGCAGCAGGTTTTTTTTCCAAGTTTGCAGTTATCTGTAATACCTATTTCTTGGTTTTTATTTCTGTTTTAAGAAGTCTGAAACGTCAGTCTTGTCTTTGAAAGAAAGTGTTTTTTTCTTTTTGTGTATTTTACCATGATTTTACACTTGTGTGCAGCACCAATGATTTAATTCTGTTTTGAAGCACAGATTGCTGGTGAAAAACAAAAGTGCTAACAGAAGTTCTGATCTTGGATTGATAAGTTTCTAAAATATTTTTTAAACTAAAGTGTTGGTGCAATTCAGAATGATGTGGTATGCTTGTATAAAAATCTGGAATAAATTCATTAGTGTGTAAACCCATTTAGTCAAATATGTAAGTAAATATTTTACAAACTTAACATGATTAGATCTTAAAATTGTAATTTTTTTATTTCAAAAGTGTATAATTAAAGAATTGCTGGGATACATGTATGTAATGTATTCAATAAATGTAACTTACAGTTCTGAGTTGTGCACATTCGTTTTGCGTTTTGCACATAAAGGCATTATTTACATTGACTTTAATTCAACACCCGAAGTAAGTTCAACATTTTTTTTTTCATAAATGAAACTTGATTTCCTTGAGTTTGCCTGACAAAATATTTAAAGTTGAATGCACTTAACATAACTGAGTTCTTATAACAAATGTTTTTTTGTTAAACCTACTTAAAAATCCTTCATGTTGAATCTACTTTAAAAGGTCAATGCAAAACAATGCCTTGACTTTTTTAAGTAAATCCAACACATCATTTTTTTCAGTGTGGGCTTACCACGCGAATCGCAGAACAACGTGAAGAAATGCCGTCAAAGCCGCGACAGTCAGAAGGAAACGTATCCCAAACACTTCCAAACAATGCTCTGCAATCCGGGAGAGCTAGGGCCCTGCCTAAATAGAGCACAAGGCATCTGAAAGTCATCCTAATCAGGGCCCTAGCTTCTCCTTCAGATGCTCCACAGACCGGCGGACCACCGCTAATGTCCTTCTCCAGATCGCCCCCAGGCGACCAGAAGGAGCACATGACGTCCAAGTCCTCGGCGATCCGTGACAGTTGTAAATGCAGTAACAACAATAACAAACAGACTTATTTCCCTTCAGGAAACAACAATCAACAAATTTCCTAACACCCAACACCAAACTTCAACAACAAACCTCTCCTTCGCTTACAGAATACTAATTACAAACAGTAATAAATCAAACGTCTCTCATTCAAAGAGAGGAAAACAGTTACAAATGCTGTAACGACATACACGTCCCTTGAGTCAGAGGGGATCCCAGTTACAAAAAAATACAGTAATGAACATATGTGCCTTTATTTCAAATAAAGAGGATAACAGTTACTTAATGCGATAACACGCACTTCCCTTAAATTACCTAGAGGGTACCAGCTACAACTACACTGTAACAACACTTTACTGACTCCAGCCAAAATTTCTCTTAGGTTTGAAATGGCGTTTACTCACCGAGTAGGTTTCAGTTTGCCATCCAGGTCATGGCACCAAGTTGTTAGAAATTCAGCTTCTCAGGAGTTAGGAGACATGATCTTCAGCATAGGAGTTTATTTACACATATAGAGGATCATGTATGGGTACAGCAGCGTAGATCACCATTCTGAAATACATATTTCTTGGCAAGCTTTATGTACCCTACGTTTGACAGGAAGGGGGTAAGAGAATGAGGTGGACATTAAAGAGGTGTGATAGTCAGACGCTGGTGGAAGAGGTGTGATGTAGACCAAGGATGTTGGTGGATAGAATATACAAAAAGATGCAGGGAGACAGGATGGGAAGCCAAGGATGGAAAGAACAATGGTTATCAGGACAAGACAAACGAGAGGGTGTGAGACAGCGACTAAAGTAATTTCTCTCACAGTTCCTGCCCCACGCATGATGTTCATCTGCTTCAGCTTCATTCAAGTTGTTTCCGTCATCAACCTCAGTCCCACCATACCCGGGCCACACCAGAGGGCAGTAACTCTCTCCCTCCTCCGGTTCGCTTGGGATGAAGTGCTCTTAAGGACTTTCCTGCTTAGACTCAACATCCTAGAGTGACTCTGTGTATCAGACTACATAATGCCAAGATGCATATTTTACATTATTTTATTTGAACTATCACTATAAGACTTATTTGTCCTCCCAAGGTTTCTGCCTCATAACGCTTAAGAAGTTTTTCCTTGCCACTGTCACTCTAGGCTTGCTCAATTTGGAATGGGCCATATATATTAGAAGATAATCTAAAATTGTAAAGTTGCTTTGAAACAATGCTTCACTGTAAAAATTGCTATATAAATAAATCTCACTTGACTTGTTGATTATAATAGCGTGGATATTGTCTTGGGTCCGATGGACACGGTATCCATTTTTCAACTTCTCAGGGCTCTGAGGTGTCTGGGATGGACCAACATGCAGTGTAAATGTCTATTGTTGTCAGATGAATTAGTATTCCTAAATCCAGTATTCCAGTATTCCTTTTTTGGGAAAAAATTGGATGCTGTGTGTTCCAGACCAAAGGCAATGACTATTATAAGTCCAAAAGCAAGGCTCTGTTATGGTATGGGGCTGTGTCATTTTTCAGTTATGTGATGACAGCATTGATGCAGAAAAGATTTTAGAGCAATATTAATTATTTCATGAAGACATATTTTCTAGGGATGTCCATGCCTTTATCAAGACAATGCAAAACAAGTCAAATGAGAAAAAGTTAGGACCAAAATATGGAAGTCCCTTCCAATCTTTCTTTGAGGAACATTATTTTTAATGATTTTCCACGTGACAACTGGAGATCCTCGGCCCATCTTTGCTCCTCAAAGACTCAGCCTTGTGTGGATACTGCTTTTGTACCAAATCATGATTATAATCACTTGTTGACAACACCTGAAATCACATCATAATTTTTGTTTGCCTCATTACTAGCTATAAATGCAGGCCCAAAACGGCAGGCTTGTATGTTCATTAACAAATAAAATTAAATTGATCAGACAAAATATTACGTACCCTAGGTTCAAACAGTCTGCAATGATATGGAAATCAAAGTACATGTGTACTTTGATGAAGGCACTGTGTTTTCTTTTTTATAGTTGAATTTTTCATATCGTCCCAACTTTTTTCTGATTTAGGGTTGGATTGTTATTAGTAATACTTTATTTGCAAGAACATCTGAACACAGTATTGCTGAACACAATAATCAAGTAACAGGTGCTATCTCAATAAACAATTAACAAATGTATAAAAGATGTCCTGTTGTCACACCTCTCACTTCCTCATCCAGCATCCCAGACTCCATTTCCCTTTGTCCATCGTGCACACTTCCATTTAAGCCTCCAAACGTCCCCAGTTCAAACTTCTGGCTGCTTAACAAGTATAAACAGCAATTCTCCATGTTTAGCCAGATTAAACAGAAGCTAGTTTCCCAGCAGCAGCAGCTCACCACCAGCAGTTCTGCTGTCACTGAGCTCATGTGGTAGGTTTTGACAAAAACACCACCCATGCCCAGATCGTTCTGCAAAAAAAAATAAAAATAAAAATAAATAAAACTGCCCAAGTGCAGATACCTATGGCTTACTAAATAAGCTCAGGTAATGAGGCCGAGGAGAGGATAGCTGTGCTTTTAGGGACTGTAAGCACTTCGCAAAATAAACACACACACACACACACAGACACATACATTGTTTTATATATATATATATATATATATATATATATATATATATATAAGTAAATAAAAAGAACCCAGGTAAACAGATGAGTAAAAATATTGTGGTCATTATACTTGGTCATTTTTTTATTGAGGAAAATTATCCAATATTTAACATTAGTCAATGAGAGAGAGGCCTTCAGTAAATATATATATTCATATATATATTCATATATATATATATATATATATATATATATATATATATATATTCTATATATATATATATATATATATATATATATATATATATATATATATATAATTATATAATTATATAATAGAATAATATAATTATATATAAATTATATTTATGCCCCCTTTGCCTCCTTAATTCTTAAAGAATTTAATTGTAAATTATGGTGGAAAATAAGCATTTGGTCAATAACCAAAAGTTCAACTCAATACTTTGTTGGCAATGACAGACGTCAAACGTTTCCTGTAAGTCTTCAACAGGTTTGCACACACTGTAGCTGGTATTTTGGCCCATTCCTCCATGCAGATCTCCTCTAGAGCAGTGATGTTTTGGGGCTGTTGCTGAGCAACACGGACTTCATAATTTTCTATGGGGTTGAGGTCTGGAGACTGGCTAGGCCACTCCAGGACCTTGAAATGCTTTTTACAGAGCCACTCCTTTGTTGCCCGAGCAGTGTGTTTGGGATCATTGTCATGCTGGAAGACCCAGCCACGTTCCATCTTCAGTGCTCTCACTGATGGATGGAGGTTTTGGCTTAAAATCTCACGATACATGGCCCCGTTCATTCTTCCCTTAACATGGATCAGTCGTCCTGTCCCCTTTGCAGAAATAAACAGCCCCAAAGCTTGATGTTTCCACTCCCATGCTTCACAGTAGGTATGGTGTTCTTGAGATGCAACTCATCATCATTTTTCCTCCAGCAGAGTGTTTCCCAAAAAGTTCAATTTCGGTTTCATCTGACCACAGCTGAGTGAAGAGGGCAGCTACCTCGCTGTAATCCCAGATGAAACATCGGTAGAAGTTAACGAAATCGAGGAAGCATTGGAGGTCCTTCCACCCTGAGGGTTTGGGCCACTCTGCGACGCACAGACCTTGGATGGGTTGGCTTTGATATTTCCCCTCTGAATAATAAAACCGAGGAATGCGACGGTATTGATGTGAAAGTCACAATTCTCAGCCTTGGCGAAGAGCATGTTCTCCAGTAAGCAGCTCAGCACCTGTCAGACGTGCTTCTGGTGTTCGTCTACCATATGGGAGAAGATGAGTATGTCATCAAGATAGACGAATACGAACCGGTTGAGAAAGTCCCAAAGCAAGTCATTGACCAGGGCTTGGAAGACCGCCAGAGCACCAAGTGGTAGACATTCCTCAGGTCCAGCTTGGTGAAGACAGCTGCTCCTTCTTAGCCACAAAGAAGAAACCGCCCCTAGAGGTGACGAGGAAGGTTGGATGAGGCTGGCATCGAGGGACTTGGTGATGTAGGCCTCCATGGCCTCCCTTTCATTGTGGGAGAGTTGGTACAGGTGACCAGCAGGGAGGGAGTAGGTCAATGGTGCAGTCGTATGGCCTATGTGGGGGAAGTGCCTTGGCGTAGTCCTTGCGGAACACCTGCTGGAGATTGTGGTACTGCCTGGGCACTCGGGAGAGGTCGGCGGTTTCCTCTGGCTGAGAATCTCGAGGGGAAGACTTGGAGGCTGGGGAAGGCCGAAAGCAGGCAGTTCAGGTGACAATGGATGCTCCAGCTAGTCACTTTGCCCTCCCTCCAGTTGATGGTGGAGATATGGAGGATGAGTCATGGGAGGTCGAGGACCAAGGGTGTCCGCAGCGACCAGATGACAGTGAACGAAATGGCCTCAAAATGGTTCCCGGATAAGATGAGGGAGATGGGATGCGTGCGGTGGGTAATTTTGGCCAGCCAGGAGGAATCCTCTACAGTGGGTCTGGTGCAGGAGGACAGAGACACCTGGGAAGAGTTGACAAGAAGACAGTTAAGTTTAGTATTGAGAGAGGCGATCTGCTTGTTGAGTAAGCGGTTGGATTCCAAAAGGGTATTTAATAATTTGTCGTGTTGAGAGAGCCAGTCTTGCTGGCAATCAAGGGCCATCTCAACTGGGGGGGCTGGCCCACTACCTGTTAATCCGCAGGTTCCATGGTGGCCAGAATCTACTGTTACCTGGGATCTAGGATCCCACGCACAAATTAGCAGCGGAACCCAAGATGCGGACCAACAGACAGGTGACAGACCACGACGTAACGTAAAAGGTGTTTTATTGAATAGTGAGCAGGTACGTGGTGTGTGTGTGTGTGCGTGTGTGTGCTGGTGAACCAGCTGATAAAGGAATGGAGCGTCGATTGCAGGGAGTCAGGAGATCGAGTGCTTCTCAACCCCTCCAACCTGATTCAACTGGAAGCAGCACTTCACTCGCCCGCAGCACTCGTCTACCTGTTTTCCTGTTAAACTCTCTGTGCACCAGTTGCCAGCTCCCTGGATTCCTCCAGTTTCTCAACCCGTCATTTGTTTTCCTTTTTACATTTTGTTTAATAAAGTCCTTATTTTCCTGGTCCATTCTATCTAGGTCTCAGATTCTTAACAATATGGGTGTGAAGTATGTGTGGGTATCCCAGAAGTTGAATCTGTTCATCTGGACATAGATTTTGTCGGAGAAACGTTTCGTCACTCATCTAAGTGACTTCTTCAGTCTCAGCTAGTTGGAAAACTTCCCCAATCTTATATTCATCACCTTTGCATAACGACTGGTATCAGCACCATTGCATAACAATGGGACCGGTGATCAGTTTAATATGCAGATTGACATAGCCATTAATGACAATGGTGACAATCCAGCACTTGCAACGTAGTGAAAGGGGAAAGAAAGAAACAAGTGTTTGCACCTTCAAGCTCACGAATACTGATTCATTAAGAAATGCTAGCAACAATCAAACCACGCACCATTGATGAAGCACATCCTGCTACACTATTTCATATCTAGTTGTGATTGTTGCTGCCACATTCCTTGGTCTCCTCAGAGACTTTAAGAAGGGCTACTGTCATACCTCTCACTGACTTATCCATCATCCTGGACCCCATTTCCCTAATCCCTGGTTTGTACATGCTCCCAGCCAAACCATCGGACTTCCCCAATCCTATTCTCTGACATATTAATCTCCCACACCTCTTCCTCATTTCGGTTTATTTATGTCCACTATTTAGGCATTTTGTTCATTCTTTGTGAAGTTTCACATTTGCCTGTGTTACTGAGTGCTACCTTGTATTCTGTTACTCTTTTTTTACCCCCTCTATTTAGGTCTACCACTTAGGTCTGGTGTTTCCTGTCTGCCTGTGCACCAAACTATGTCTGGATATTCTGACCTCCCTCTGTATCTGCCGCTTTCCTGTTTTGCTGCCTGTGGTATCAATAAACCCTAGTTATAACCTTAGATGCAACCTGTTTAAGAGAGCTCATTTTAGCCGCTTGTATCTGTGATCACATTCTTTCGGTCATTACCTAAAGGTGAGAACTCATTGGGAAGTTGACCATAGGTGAGGTGGGGACATAGATCAACCAAAAAATTGAAAGCTTTGCTTTATGGCCCAGCTCCCTCTTAACCACTATGGTCCATTACTGTTGACATTGCACCCAAACTACAGTTGATCTCACGATACCTTTTCCCATTACTTGTGAAAAGGACCCTGTGATATTTAAGCTCCTTCACTTGGGGTAGGTTCTCACCCCTTACCTTTTTTCTGGGATATAATCATGGTCTCAGACATCTAGCCACCAACACTCACTCACACACACACACACACTTGCACACGCATACGCACTCGCACACACCAACACACCAACTGAAGTCCACCTGACTTTAATCTACATTTCACCACTCTGTCTATGAACAACCCTGACAGAGTCCAAGGCCACACTGTACACATCTGACTTACTGCCAAGGATGTAAACACAACTCAATCTCTGAGAGTATAAGGACAGAACAGCTCATCTCAGCAACACTGGTACCCCATTATCCCGGAGTACCTCCAATACGATGTCTCAGGAAATATGGACATACACCTTCTCCAAGTGAGAGGGTGACCCACTGTTCCACAGCCGGGACAAAATCTGTATTGTTCCTCCTGCACCCGAGGTTCAACTATTGAATGAATCTTCCTTTCCAAAACCCTGGCAAAGACTTTTCTTTTCTTGTTCTGTTAGATTTAAGTGCAGCATTTGACACTATAGATCATGAAGTTTTACTAAACAGACTAGAAAATACTGTAGGTATTAAGGGATCAGCACTTTCTTGGTTTAAATCCTACTTAACTGACCGGTACCAGTTTGTTCATATAAATAATCTAAGGTCTAAGCTCTCAAAAGTGAAGTATGGCGTGCCTCAGGGGTCAATACTTGTCCCACTTTTATTCTCTCTGTACATGCTGTTATTCGTAAACATGGCATTAGTTTCCACTGCTATGCAGATGATACACAGCTGTACATATCAGCCAAACCTAATGACAGCCTTACAATCAACAAAATTGAGGACTGTGTAAAGGAAATAAAAGATTGGATGTTATTTAATTTTCTCTTACTTAACTCAGATAAAACTGAGGTTCTATTAGTAGGACCCAAGGCTGTGAGAGACAGGTTGGCTACATCTATCCTAAATCTAGATGGCTGCCCAGTATTGCCCAGACCATCTGTAAAAAACTTAGGGATCACATTTGATTCAGATCTCTCCTTTGATGCACACATTAGCAGCATCACTCGAATTGCTTTCTTTCAATTACGTAATATCGCTAAACTTAGAAATTTCCTCTCTTTTAATGATGCAGAAAAACTTGTTCATGCGTTTATAACCTCAAGGTTGGATTACTGTAATGCCTTACTTACTGGATGCTCTAATAATTCTACAAATAAACTACAGTTAGTTCAGAATGCAGCTGCTCGAGTGCTAACTCGAACTAGAAAATTTGATCATATCACCCTGTTCTATCATCACTACACTGGTTACCAGTCAAATTCCGCATTGATTACAAAATACTTCTTATAACTTATAAAGCTCTACATGGCCTGGCCCCACATTATCTGAGTGAACTCTTAGAGTTTTACAATCCAACTCGTCTACTTCGTTCGCAGGGTACAGGACTTCTTTTAGTTCCTAGAATTAAAAAAGTCACAGCCGGGAGAAAGGCTTTCTCATACATGGCCCCCCAACTCTGGAATAAACTTCCCACTTTAGTTCGAGACTCAGACACTCTCCAAATTTTTAAGTCTAGGCTAAAGACATACCTATTTGCGCAGGGCTTTTGACTAAATTTTTAGACCAGGATGCATGGCTGGGGTCACTGGGGCCAGAGTCTGGAGTCATGTCCGGCCTGCCTGCCTTGTCCGTTAGCCAGGAGTGTCGAGTGGGGCGGTCTGGCTGAACTGGGCTTCGGGGTCCTCGTGATCTTTGACTCGTGCGTCCTTGCCTTAGACTAAGGGCAGAGCTGGGGTTCATAGTCAAAGAGTCTTATGGTGATCAGAGAGGTTGGGTTGCTGTCTTCTGCCTCCCGTGGGATTGCCCAATGTCTTCATGTGATCCCTCTTGGCTGTGTTTGTCTACCAGTTCTCCTCTTTCTAGCTATGCTGCTATAGCTAATGCTGCCGGGGTCTCATGCTACACATGGCATCAGTGATTGTTAATAGACCCTGTGCTCTTAATCAATAACTAATTACATTTTCTGTTTTCTCTCCAAGCTGTGTTCCGGTACCAGTTCCAGCCCCACACATGATGATCATCCGCTGCAGCTTCACTCAAGCTGCTTCCGTCATCAGCTCCAGCCCCATCATACCCGGGCCACTTAATGCCGATGTGCATATTTCACATTTTATTCGAACTTTGACTCTATGACTTTAGTTTCTCTCTTAGATTTATCATCTATGCCGCCCAAGGAGGTTGGGTCCTTTTTGAGTCTTGGTCCTCCCAAGGTTTCTTCCTATAACACTTAGGGAGTTTTTCCTTGCCACTGTCGCCCTAGGCTTGCTCAATTTGGGATTGGACGTAGTTATTAGGAGATAATCTAAACTTGTAAAGTTGCTTTTAGACAATGCTCCATTGTAAAAAGCGCCATATAAATAGATCTGACTTGACTTTGCCAGGTAGGTGGAGAAGTGTAATGCCCCGATAATTGGCACACACTCTCTGTTCCCCATTTTTTTAAATGGGAATCACCATGCCAGTTTGCCAAACCAAAGGCACTGTTCCCGATGTCCATGCGATATTGTAGAGGCATGTCAACCAAGACCCCCAATATCAAGGGACTTCAGCCATTTCAGGCAAATATCATCCACTCCAGGGGTCTTGCCATGGCAGAGCTTTCTATCTACCTCAGTGACTTTGGCCAAGGAAAAGTAATCTGACACCCTAGACACCTCAGGTCCTACTTCCTGCAAAGGAGGCATGTCTCTTTGGTTTATGAGATCCTCAAAATACTCCTTCCAATACCTGATGATACTCTCAGTTGAGTTCAGAATTTCATCATCCTTGCTCAGCACAGCTTGGTCAGTGCCCCCCCTTCCTTTCCAGAGCTGTTGGAGAATTTTTCAGAACATCTTTTAAGCTGCCCAAAAGTCATTCCCCAAGGCTCTCCAAACTCCTCCCACACACTAGATATAGCTTCCACAACTGCCAAAGCTGCAGTTTTTTTGGTATGATGGTACCCATCTGCTGACTCAGTAGTTCCCTGAGCAAGCTAAGCTTGATAAATGTCCTTCTCCTGCTTGATAGATTCCCTCATCAGTGCCATCCACCACCACATTCTTGGGTTGTCGCCATAACAGGCACCAACAAAGCTTTTAACCATAGCTAAAAGCAGCCACTTCCATAATTGAGGTCTTGAACAGGGTCCATTCAGACTCCATGTCCCCTACCTCCTATGTAACTTGTGAGAAGAGTTGGAGATTAGAGTTGAAATCCATCTTGACAGTCCTCTGCTAGACTTTCCAAGCAAATCTTTGCTATAAGTTTAGGCCTACCAGGTCTTCTCTTTACACAAGTGTCCAGAACATATGGCCTCAGGTCAGAAGACACAACCACAAAGTCAATCATTGACCTTTGGTTTAAGGTCCTCTGATACCAAGATCACCAGAGGGACCTAAATGTTCAATCATGATGTTCATTATGGACAATCCATGGCTAGCACATTCATCCATTCATTCACTTTCTTGTCATCAATCCTTTACAGGTTCATGGGTGAGACACTGCTTAGCCATCAGCATAGGTCGCAAGGCAGGAAGAACCCTAGACAAGGCACTAACCCATCGTAGTGCACACACACTCACACACTCGTACACACACTTACACACAAGGGCGACTTTAGAGTAATTAACCTAAAGTTTTTGGACTATGGGAGGAAACCAGTGCATCCAGAGTAAACCCAGGAAAGAAATTTGGACTTCACACAGAAAGGACTCATCTGGGATCGACCCCAGGATCTCACTGTGACATGACAGTGCCACCCACTGAGCCACACATAGCTATTGCAGAAGTCCAATAACATCCCACCAATTGTGTTCAGATCAGGCAAGCCATTTCTCCAAATCACCCTCTCCAAGTTTCCCAGTCACTGTCTATTCTGTCCTCAATGTGTGTGTCTGTACAGAAATCGACAGATAGCTAACAAGTCCCATAAAAGAGTCAAAAGCTGGAGTAAAGTTAAATGATCTTTACTGTTGTCTTCATCTCTCATGAAAGAATTTTCTTGTAAAATTGAAATGATACAGAATGTAGCCAAATGATACAGAAAGTAACCAAATACATTAGACAACACTTGTGTAATATTGCAGTTAAATGTAAACATAAATTCAACTTACTAGCGATACTTTTCCAAGGCACAAACAACAGAAGGGAATGATGCAATAGCTGAAGCTGTAAGCAGATCGCTTGTAACATCTAATGGTTCTCTTACACCACACTGAACTGTGTCCTGGAAACGCCATGTGATTAAATTAACCAATCAAAACTATAGCAGGAATTAAACAAGAAATTAGCAAAGTACTCTAAGTACCACCAGTAGAGGGAAGAAAGTACCAAAATTAAAGGTAAAGTTCTTATAGAACATGACACTGTCAATATGAGCATTGAAGTCCTACAGCAAAACTATGAATTCATATGGATTCTCCAGAACTCCATCCAATACCTTCAAGAAGCCCATATACTCTGAATGGCTGTTAGGTGCATATGCACACACAACAGTTAAAGTTTTCCCCTCTGCAATTCAAGGATGCATTGAGGCAACCCTCTCATTTACTGTACTGGTCCCAGCCCTTTGCCCCCACCCTGTGCCCATTGGTTCCCTGACACGGGATCTTATGGGTGGTGGTTCCACAAGATCCTCATATGTTGCCTTTTCAGGCTGTGCCTTGGCAGGTTACGTAGGTTGCCCAGCAACCAGGATGTTACCCCAAGCACTAGCACTAGCACAAGTACTAGTATGGCTTCCATTAACCCTCTCCCAGGTGGAGTACACAACATTCTTCTGCTTGTGCTCATCATAAAGGTGCTTCATGGATTGAGTTTGTTTCGATCTTCACTCCAGGCCTTTTCGTCTTTGGAGACCTGGAGGTCATTAGACCACACGAGCTCTTCTGCCACTACAAATCCCTGATCCAGGAAGGGAATTTCAATTTAACAATTAATTTAATTACAACAAAGATTTGATATAGTCAGGATATAATGGATTTAATACAGGACATTTTACAAAGACTCCCCTGTCTTTCGACTTCTTTCACTTCTGCATGAGCTTCTTATTCTTCTTTCCTTTCTAACATTTGTTGTTGGATGGATAGATAGATAGATAGATATCTAGATAGATAGATAGATAGATAGATAGAAAAGATAAGTATAAAACAGTTGAATTTGGGGGCATAACGGTGGCACGGTGGTGCTGCGATTATCGCGATCAACTCACAGCTCCAGTGTCCCTGCTTCAATCCCAACCTCAGACTCTGCCTGTGTGGAGTTTGCATGTCCTCCCCAATTCTGCTGGGTTTTCTCCTGATTCTCTGGTTTCCGCCCACATTCCAACAAGATGCGTGTTAGACTAATTGATGTTTCTAAAGTGCCCTATGATGGATTGGTGGCTTGTCTATGGTTGTTACTGCCTTGCTGCCTGTATTTCTGGCTAGACAACCCTGACCAGGATTAAGCATATAAGGAAAATAATGAATAATTTAAACTGACAGTTTAGTAGCAGATGATTCCTCATTTGTCATCTTATAGTTGTCAGATTCATACTGAAATGAGTGACTTAAATGTAACTAGTAGTAATTTTCACAAATAATTTCACAGTGGCATAAAATGTCAATTGAGGATAGCAAAACATGGTGATACAGTTCTCTATACTTGAGAAATGATTTGTTTTAGTACATTAAGGTACATTAAAGCACATTAAAACATTCTCTTGCGCATTTTGTTAAGAATTAAATTAAACACGTACAATCAGTCATTCAACGTAATTGACAATAATTGAATGTCTCCATTAGCCAATTAAACTTCTTATGCAGTTCCTTCAGCAAAATTTGCATATTAATGGAATAGATGTTTCCCATTCCTCAAATAAACACACATGTGAGTAAACCACTGGCATTCTGATATCATTCATACATAATCTTGTTTCTCATATTAAGTTTCTAAGTTCATATATTTTAATTTCAGCATATTTTTATTTTAAACTGGCCTGTTGGAGTTCTTATGTATGAATCTTTAAGGCTAGTTATCTAAGACTCAAACAGGGACCCATCCTCCTTGGGCAAGCTGGATGTTAAATACAAGAATTAAAGAATATATGTAAGGAAAATACCCTATGTAAAATTTGAATAGAATAATATATAGGCTAAGATGAAATGAACGAAAAAATAGAGAATAAAATCTATAGCATATGTAGTTAGGATTGAGTGAGTTGGGACAGGTAGTCCAAATAGAAGAGTCACTGTAGGTTTTTGTGACCTAGAAGTTATTACCCTCTGATGGGTACTGAGTAACGCTATAGGGCTGAAACAGAGAGAGTCACCACAGGATTACAGTACGTTCAGCAGATGAGTAGGGAAGGCATTGTTGTCAACTGCAGCACTGACTCTAACGGCTTCATCCTCAGGTCTATGGAGGCAGTGAGGAGAGACAGTGTAGTCTGCGGCGCAGTGAAGCCGTGGGCTACATCCTCAGGACACAAAACCCAGACCAGGGTTTTGCGTCTGCGCCATCTCAGAAATAGAGAAACACAAAAATGTGTTAAAAGCATGATATGAAGTAAACATTCAAAATGTCAACAATGCAGATTACAATATGAACCCCCCTTATTAAACTTAAAAGAGAGACCTTCCTTGCATTATTGAGTAAATAAGTGTGTTTATAATCTACACTTGAAGATCAAGAGCGAGTTTGAATCACGGACAGTGGCTGGGAGACTATTCCAAAAGTGAGGGGCCATGTATGAGAATGCTCTTCCCCCTGCAGTGACTCTTTTAGTCCTAGGGACTACAAGTAATCCTGCACCTTGTGAATGAAGTAAGCGTGCTTTGTCACAGTGCTGAATTAGTTAACTCAAATAATACAGAGCCAGACCATGTAGCACTTTATAGGTTAGTAATAAGATTTTATAATCAGTACGAAATTTAATTGCCAGCCAGTGCAAAGACGATAGAATGGGAGTAATATGATCAACTTCCTGGTTCTAGTAAGCACTCGTGCTGCTGCATTTTGGACCAACTGGAGCTTGTTAAAGGGTCTACCAGAGGCACCAGCAAAAAGGGCATTACAATAATCTAACCTTGAAGTTATAAACGCATGGATCAATTTTTCAACATCATTAACAGAAAGTAGATTTCTTAATTTTGAGATATTACGCAGCTGAAAAATGCGACTCTGGTGATACCACTAATGTGTGCATCAAAAGAGAGGTCTAAATCCATTGTGACACACAAGTTTTTGACTACTGAGCTGGGGGAGAAAGAGAAAGTGTTAATATTTAACACTAGTTTAGTCAACTTCTCTCTTGCAGCCTTTGGACCAACAAGTAATACTTCAGTTTTATTTGAATTCAGTAGAAGAAAGTTACAAGACATCCAGTTTTTTATGTTGTTAATACAATCCTCAATCTTACTTAGTGTGTCGATTTTGTTTGGTTTGGCTGATATATACAACTGTGTCGTCTGCATAACAGTGAAAATGAATTCCATGTTTATCAATAATATTCCCCAATTGTAGAATATAAAGAATAAATAATATAGGTCCCAACACTGACCCCTGGGGAACGTACTTTAGTTTTGTAGTATCCGAGCATGAGTTATTTACAAGGACAAATTGTGAGCGATCACTCAGATAGGATTCAAACCAGAAGAGTGCAAGTAATTCAATACCTACTGTGTTTTCTAGCCTTTCCAGGAACATATTATGATCTACAGTATCAAATGCTGCACTAAAGATCCAATAGAGCAAGGAAAGAGACACATCCATTATCAGAGGTGTCACGCTCCGTACCCCGTTGTCTGCGCCGTTTCTCTTTGCTGTGAGCATACCAAGCAGCGTCGCTCACGGCATTCCAGATAGGCACTCGAGTCCTGCGGACCTATCTGGAGGCCCCACCGCATGTGGACTGATTATTGTATTCAGCTGTGGGGCTTCCTATTTAAGCACGACCGCGATTGACATTCTTTGCGGATTATTGTTGTGTTGTTTGTCTGCCATGCCAGCGATGCCCACACATCTCAATCCATTTCCTCATCTGTCTGGCATCTCCGTAGTGCTTCCTCATTCATGTGGCATCTCCGTGGTGCATCCTTGTCCGTCTGGCATCTCCGTAGTGTATCCTCGTCCGTCTGGCATCTCCATAGTGCTTACTCATCCGTCAATTTGCTTCTGATCCTGGACTCTGTATGTGTGTGTTTCTCCCCGTTTGTCTGTTCAGGGTGGCGTTACAGAACAATACGCCACTATGGAGACGGCGGATTCTAATTGTGTTTGTAAGTGGTTCAGCTTTGTAAGCGGTTCATCTCCCTATGTGCTTATTGTTTGTGTTTTGTACCCTCTGGCCCCAGGCCCAGGTTTCGTTTGTGGTGTCACGTCTCTCGGGTAGGGCGTTGCAATGGGCCGCCACCCTTTGGCCAATGGCTCAAGCTGGGACCGATGCACAATTTTTAGAGGTACTTGGAGCTGAGTTTGGCCCCCTGTCTGTGAAAGTCCAAGGAGACATCGTAGCCCAGTTGTCTGCCTCTAGCTCGAAGCAGAGGCCTCAGTCCATACCTCAGCTCATCCCACTGCGGGATCCTCCCTTACCTAGCTGTCCTAGGGTAATAGCCTGCACCAGAGCTAAGCCATGTCCATTACTGGTACATGAATCCGTTTGTGTGTCCGTACCTGAGCATGGCTCGCCCCATAGCTAAGTACCTGAACAGGTTATCTCCATATCTGCGCATTGTAGCGGAATACGACTACACTTTAAATTGATCAATTTTAATGAACAAATGGGGCACCACCGGATCGATTGGGGACTGGTGGATCCGGAAAACCAGTTGAAAGAGCAAAGCAAAATTAATCAGGAAGTCAATATTGGCGACTTCAGTCTGGATCTGAATAATGAATTAAAAGTTATTTTCTCAACCTTTGATTGAATGAAACTCTCTCACACAAAGCGGTAAATCCAAAAGGTAATAACAAGTTTATTAACTACAAACAAGGCAATACCAATTGACAATCTGAAGTAATGGCATGTATATCACAGAGTTAAGATCAAGAAATGATGGCGAACATATATATATCACAGTATTAAGATCAGGAAATGATGGCAAACATGTATATCACAGTTTAAGATCAGAAAACAAGGCGATTCTAGGTGCAACTTATCAATCGTGTAGTAATTAGCCAGGTGCAATGTTATAAACTAGGTTGTTACGACGTAGTGAGTTACTAGTAACACAAATTATGGTGAAACGTGAATCGTATGGTGGAAACTACTTAGGCATAGATAGTCTGCATTGAAGTGTGGTTTAACATTAAACGTAAGGTTCGAGAACCAGGAACCCAGAGAACGCCACAAAGCGGTACTTTTCTTTAGCAGAAGCTCACGCAAAGATGATGGACACGGGTACCAGGCCTTGCCTGTTGTCAGAAGGCACAATTTTGGAATGGACGCAGTTTGTCTTCTGACGAAAGCAGCCGTTCGGCGGGCCTCTCGATGGTGTAGGCTCTTGGCTTCTCGGTTATCGCAGAAATGCAGCCGTGGAACCACAGATGTTTTGCGGGCCGCACCTTCGGCTTTCTTCCCAGCTCTGGCTGCAAGGGTTTCCGGTCTTCAAACATTGCGTTCATGCACACTCAAATATTTACCCTGGCCACAAGTAATGCTAAGTTGGACGCGTATTTTGCACCACACGCTTCAATAGACTTGGAAAATTTAGGATATACAAAAGTAGTCGAACATGAAGAAGATCTTTGCTAGTTGGTCTATCACTACCGTCTTTAGCTTAATTTCTAACTCGGGAATATCAAACTGCTAAGACTGTTGGACAAAGGAAGCCTTGAACGTAAAATAAAACGCAAAAGGAAAGCTTCAAAGAAACAAAACTCAATGCCAAAGCTCCAAAACATTTAAACAAAGAAAAGACTCGAAAATAAACGAAACTTAGACAAAGTAACAAGACTCAAAACAAACTTAAGAACAAAAGAACTCCCAACTCCTAGCTGGCGCCCAAGTTTTGTACAGGCCCTGACGTAAGCGATAAGGGGCGTGAACTAAAGGGGTTTGCCCTGGGCTAGCCAATGAGAAGATGACTCGGTATCAAGTCCCTCCTCTCGTTGAGCGCGTCCCTCAATTTCACCGTATGTTGGTATAGGCCACTACAGAAGTTATAACTTTGGGATTAATATATTTTTACATATCTAGGAGGTCTAAAAGTGTCACATAAGAACAAAAATCCTCAAAGTTACAAGTTTAGTTGCGGGATTTCAGGTACGAGGTTCCGATTGTCAAGAGCACCTTGAATTTACAAACTAGGACATCATTTAGGCATTCTAAACTACAGCACATACATTTGCTATTCTTCATACAAATAATGATATGATCAATACCAGATGTAGGATACAATACATTCTGAATAACAACTTACATTTCTGGTCCTCTATAAGTGTAAATAGGCATTAAAACATGAGCCGATCGATACACGAGGCCCTGTAGAGATCACATGCTAATATTTTCCTAACTACGACACAAAACCGGACCATATTGAATATGGAATGGTCATTATACTAAAGACATTAACCAAATAGACATGAAAATCCATGAGAAATCAACAACATGCATATATATGATTATATATAGGTGTACGAAGAATATCCCCGAACAACTTCCTTGCAGGAGGGGGACAAGGTGTGTTTGGACTCATTATGAAGCAGTTCTCATGTGTTTTCTAATTGAGTGGTCCATGCAGAAGTAATCTGTTTCCAACAAAAGTTAATACTACTATTAAGAATATGTCTTTAAAAAGGCTGAGGTCCCTGGGTCATAAATTACAGAGGTGTCCTTCATGGCTCCGGCCTGGCAGAACCGGGTGCTATAAAAGTGAATTGTAGGCAGGCATCTTTGTTTTTCTTTGCAAAAGTTAGGCCAGATTTCTCCTGGAAAAGGGGTGAGTCTGGGTTGGTGACTGTCAGAAATCCTTTTAAGACTAACACATTGGCTTAATTTACGAGGGCGAGGTGCAGGGGTTATCTGATCGCTTGGACAGATCCTCCATTTCTTTTGTTGGTTTGAGAAAAAAGGTTGGTTATTGTGGCCATTAATCTGCGAAGAGTCTGTCCAGATGGTGGCCCCCTACATTCCAAAGTATGTAATGTTTGTGAGTTGGTGGAGAGATTGTAGATAGAGAATAACCAGATTTCGAATCCAGCTATTGCCGCACCTGTTAGCTCAATAGATGAGCAGTTAGCATCCAGTAACCCTGTATTGGAACACGCTAGCTCAGTACCTGAGCTGTTAGCATTCAGTATGTATTTGGGTACGATAGTTTGTTAATTCCGTGTCTGAATCGTTAGCGCCGCCTGGCTCCATATCTGAGCCCTCAGTGCTCTCTAGTTCCGTAGTCGAGCATGTTGGTTATGTTCTTGAGTTTGTTGGTTTTGTATCTGAATTGGTAGCATCGTATAGTACCGTATCCGAACCCGATCTGTATCTGTGTCTGCTGCACCATTTAGCTGTTAGCGTCTGAATAGCTCCATACCGGAGGGCAACCTGACTCTCAGTATGTTATCGGATCTAGTTGCAACGACTCCTGCGCCACGGACATTTGCACAGCGGACGTCAGCGCCTGTGCCAGCGCCGAGGACATCAGAGCTCATGCCAGTGCCGAGGATGTCAGGGCCCATGCCAGCGCAGAGGATGTCAGCACCCATGCCAGTGCCTATGTCAGCTCCGAGGAGGTTTGTCTCAGAGAATGTCCAGATGCCCATCCAGATGTCGCCCGTCCCAGAGTCTGTAAAGAGGATGCCCGACCAGAGGACACAAGTCACAGTGACTGTCCCGATGCCCGACCAGGGCACGTCGCACCCAGAGGCCTGCACAGAGGCCATCTGTTCCCAAGAGACCTGCACAGAGGCCATCAGTTCCCAAGAGTCCTGCACAGAGGCCGTCAGTTCCCAAGAGGCCTGCACAGAGGCCATCCATTCCTGAGATGCCTGCACAGAGGCCGTCCATTCCTGAGAGGCCTGCATCAAGGCCGTCTGTTCTCGAGAGGCCCGCCAATGTGCAGTATATACAGCACATTTGCATAACGACTGGTACCAGCACCATTGCATAATAATGGGACCGGTGATCAGTTTAATATGCAGATTGACATAACCTTTAATGACAATGGCCACGTGTGCCATTCACACAGGATTGGGGAAGGGCTGCGATGGTGGCGTTGTAAGATGGTGAGAGGTGTACTCTGAGGCCCCCTCCTCGGTTCAGGGATGGACGTTCCCTTTTTACAAAAATGGCTTTTTCAAACCATCGTTCCTCCCTATCAAGGATCTGCACCCCTTCATTCTTGAAAGAGTGGCCACTGGCCTGTAGGTGGGTGTAAACCACAGAGTCCTACGGTAAACATCGACTTTCAATCATCACCCATCTCCAATCACAACCTCACAATCCAAGAAGGCTAAACCTGCCATTCTTCACATCCTCCCTGGTGAATTTAATGTGTCTGTCTACTGAGTTGATGTGGTCGGTGAAATGTGGTACTTCCTGAAATTTCATTTTAACCCAGGTGTCATCCACATATCTGAACCAATGGCTGGGTGGTGTTCCTGAATAGGATGTTAGTGCCTTCTTTTCGACTTCTTCCATATACAGGTTGGCCACTATAGGCGAAACTGGGGAGCCCATGGTGCACCCATGTTTCTGCCTATAGTACTGCTCTCTGTATGTGAAATAGGTGGATTGAAGACACAGCTCCAGAAGCAAACACACCTGGTCCAAGTTAAAGGTGGTCCTATTGCTGAGAGTGGGGTCATCCTGTAGTTTCACTCATACTACCTCTACTGCCTCAGCAACTGGAACGCACATGAAGAGAAATGTGATATCAAACAAGACTATTGTTTCATCCATCTCCATAATGACGTCATTCACCTTATCCACGGAATCCATGGTGTTTTATCAAACTGATCACCGGTCCCATTGTTATGCAATGGTACCAGTCGTTATACAACTGTGCTATATATAAGATTGGGGAAGTTTTCCAACTAGCTGATACTGAAGAAGTCACTTAGATGAGTGACAAAATGTTTCTCTGACAAAACCTATGTCCAGATGAACAGATTCAACTTCTGTGATTTTCTTACCTGGATTAATGAGCATGCATCAAAATACTAGGTATTAATTCTTTGAGTAAACATGTAGGAACTGGATCTAATAAACATGTTGATGATCAGTGCAGATAGTTCAGTATTAGTAATTGGGGTAAAATATTCTAATCTTGATTTACAGCTAATTAAACAGAAGACTTCAGTAGTGCTGCATCTGGAAGGTTGCTGGATTTAAATTTTTTTTTTTAATTAATAATTTTTTTTTAGACGTCAAAATCAGCATACAGAATAAAACCAACAGTGGAGAGCAAATAAGTTAAAGACTTCCACATTTTCCCAATTTTGTCCCAGGACAAGACAGAACATCACAAAGACACACAAACACATACATACAAGTACACACGGACGCACACTAAAAAAAATAAAAATAAAAATAAATGGGGAGAAGAGGAAAAATAAATAAATAAATTGTAAAAAAATAAATAAAAAATGTAATTAAATAGAAATAAAGGGAGGGGGGGCGTTAAATAGAAGGTATGGTCTGAAGCTGGTCAAAATAAGAGAGAAAAGAATTCCACTTCAAATAAAACTGTGAAGCATCACCGCTCACTGTGAATCTAATCTTCTCTAATTTTAAATAGTGTAATAAATCGTGGAGCCACATTGAAATTGTAGGAGGTTTTGAGGATTTCTAAAGTAGTAGGATACGCATTAGATGAAATCCCAAAAATAGCAATCAAGGGGCATAACTGAATAGTAGTATCAAATATTTTTAACAATATCTGAAGATAATCAGTCCAAAATTTATAGATAACTGGGCAAGAAAAAAACATATGTGTTAAATTGCATGGAGACATGGAGCAACGGTCACATTGATCAGTGACTGTACCAGGGTAGAATTTTGCCAACCGAGATTTTGAACGGTGTACTCTGTGTAACACTTTAAACTGAATTAACTGAAGTTTTGCGCACGGTATGCTGGAACGTACAATGTTAATCGCCTTCTCCCACCAATCCTCTGACAAATCAGAGCCGAGTTCTTTCTTTCAAGAAAGCTTTATTTTATTACAAGAATACGGGTTTACATCTATCAAGTAAAAATTTATTTTAGATATAAGTGAAAATTGAGAGGGGTTAAAATCCAACAAAGTATCATATGACTGGTCAATAGAAGGATGAGTGAAATCCAAGAATAAAGAGGAAATACAGTGTCTAATTTGGAAATATCTAAACAAAAGAGAAGCTGGTATGTTGAAATCTGTAGATAGTTGAGTGAAACTACTCAAAACACCATCCTTATAAAGTTCTCGAAAGGAGACTATGCCTCTCTCATGCCACAGCTTAAATGCTGCATCACTCAACCCAGGGGGAAATAAGTGGTTGTTCAATATGTGCATCCTCAGTGAGGGTCATGAGAGTTTAAAATGAGACCTAAATTGAGACCAGATACAAAGAGAAGAAAGAACTAGTGAATTATTTGTAAATTTTGAATATTTCACCGGATTCGGAGCGGTCAATAATGAGAGCAATGAGGAAGGAGAGTTAAGCCAGTAAAGCATCTTATGAATATTAGATGACCAGTAATAATGCAAAAAATTGGGGAGAGCAAGACCACCATCAAATCTAAATCTTTATAAAAGCGCAAATCTCACCCTGGGGACCTTTCCATCCCAAATAAATGCAGAAATAAGCTGGTCCAATGAAAAAAACTTTTTAGGCAGGTAGAAAGAAATTGTTTGAAACAATCATTTTGATTATGTTTACCCTGGCAATAAGAGATAGAGGAAGAGATCTCCATCTCTCCAAATCAGACTTAACCTTGACCAGCAAAGAAAAATTGGAGTGAAAAAGAGCCGGTAAACTACGACATATTGAAATACCTAAATATTTAAATCCAGTTGGGGTGAATTTAAATGGCAAAATGGAATTGTTGAGCGACAGAGCCAGAGAATTAACTGGATACCATTCGCTCTTTAGGAGATTTAGTTTTTATCCCGAAAATAGACCAAATATCTTCAACAATGACAGTATTGATGGGAGACTGCTCTGCATATAATGACAACTTCAATTCAATACCTGAGCGGAAAATACCCTGAAAGAGCGAAAGGGATTTTAAAGCAATCGATAGAGGCTCAATTACCAGAGCAAACAATAGCGGCGATAAGGGGCAACCTTGCCTGGTGCCATGAGGCAGAGAAAAATAATCTGAATGTACATTGTTAGTATGAACACTCACGTGAGGAGATGTGTAGAGTAGTCGCACCCAGGCTATAAAATTGTGTCCAAAACCAAATTTATGTAAAATTAAAAAAAGATAGTGCCACTCAACAAGATCAAAGGCCTTCTCGGCGTCCAAAGAAATAACCACTTCCGAAGCAACGCGCGAATGCTCAGAATAGATAGTATTTAACAGTGTGCGGATATTAAAGAAAAGCTGACGACGCTTAATAAAACCATTCTGATCGTGGGAGATAATTTTTGGAAGTACATTCTCCAAACGTAACGACAGAGCTTTAGCCAAAACCTTTACATCTACATTTAACAAAGAGAGAGGTCTGTACGAAGTGCAAAACTTAGGGTTTTTGTCCTTCTTTAAAACCAGAGAAATGGATGTCTGAGTCATAGTGGGGGGCAATGAACCAGAAGACAGAGATTCATGAAAAACATCTAAGAGATGAGGGGCGAGCTTATTAATACATTTTTTGTAAAATTCAATAGGGAACCCATCGGGGCCAGGGGCTTTATTAGTCTGCATTGATTTAATGGACAGGGTTATCCCTTCCAAACACAAGGGAGAGTCAAGATCATCAGCAACTGTTGAATCGAGGGAAGGAAGCACCAGATCCTTAAAGAAGGAAACATTTCAGTGTCATCCGATGGATAGTCTGATGTATAAAGGTTTGAATAGAAAGATTTGAATACTGCACTGATATCCCATGGGTCTGAGCAAAGGTCTCCCTTTGTGTGTACAATTTGTTGTATTAACCGAGATGCAGCCTGTCTCTTCACCTGGTGGGCCAGAAGTCAAGATTGTTTATCGCCGTGCTCAGATGTGCAATGAGCACGCAATAGAAGTTTTTCTGCTTCTGAGGTAGTTAAAAGATTGAATTTGGTCTGTAATTCTAATTGCTGCTTGAGTAATGGTGTTGTTGATTGAATTGCAAACAGCTTGTCCAGTTCTGCAATTTCACCCAGCAGGTCCTGTACCTTGGATCTTTGAATTTTATTTATGTGAGCTGTATAAGAGATTATTTGACCACGCAAATAGGCCTTAAGGGAGTCCCATAAAAGAGAGAAAGAAATAGAATCACTCTTGTTAATGGCTATAAAATCATCAATAGAGGAGGATATAAAGGCATTGAAATCATCATTTGAAAGCAATAATGAATTAAATCTCCACGTGGGAGGAGAACAGCGTGACTTTGTAAGGCGTATATTCATAGTGTGAGGAGCATGATCAGAGATAACTATTGAATGGTCGCTAGTGGACGTGACCTTAGAAATGAGTGAACTCTCCACAAAAAAAATAGGAATATGTTTGATGCAGGCGGGAAAAAAAACGAAAACTCCTTTTGATGCAGATTATAAAACCTCCAAGGATTTATTATAGAATTGTCAGTCAAAAACGCCGAAATAGAGCGTGACATTAAGGATGGAGTTAGAGTACGTGGATTTGAGTGGTCTAGAAACGGATCAATAGTGCAATTTATGTCTCCTCCCATTATAAGAAGATGCGTATTTAGAGAAGGGAGCAAAGTGAAGAGATTCTGCATGAATTTGGGATCATCAAAATTGGGGGCACATATATTAACCAACAACACTGGTATATTGGACAGAGAGCCTCGAACGATCAAAAATCTGCCATTCACATCAGCAAAGGTAAAATCAGAAATAAAATAAATTCCCCTTTTATGGCAACTCCTCTAGATTTCGACTTGAATGTAGAATGAAAAATGCTTCAAACCCAAGGAAATTTTACCTTAAGATGATCATCCTTTTTAAGATGTGTTTCCTGTAGAAATGTGATATCGGCATTCAAACGTTGCAAATGGGCATTAACCCTTAAACGCTTAACCAGATTTTTAAGGCCATTGATGTTCTAACTCAGGAATTTATTGTCGGCTTCGCTATGTAAGTTGTATGAAGTACTATTAATCATTTAAATTGAGGTAAAAGAGTGATAGAAAAACTGCCAGCAAATTGGAGATATGGAAGGGGGAAAAGAGAAACAAGGGAAAAAAAAAACCACAGACAGACAAACAGACAATAAAGGGCATAAGAGCACACACAGATACATTCCCAAACCCACCCACAAAAACCACCCACTACACCCACCCCCCCCCACCAACAAGTACCCAACCCCCACATGCACGAACCCCACTCCCGATAGGACATAGCCCACCATGAAGCCTCCTCTGAACAAAGAAGTCCAAGGCTATAAAAACTGTAAATATGTACACAAGGGAGTATGTAGCAAAGTAACTAAATAGGAACACACTGTATATGAACTGCAGAGAAAAGTGTCCTAAGTTATGTAAATGTGCACATATGAATTGAAAACAGGCACAAACATCTAGAAAACTAAACGAAATCAAATAATAACAATAAATAAGTAGATTAAATTAAGAAGTCGTGTTCAAATGAATGATTCAACACCGAATAAAGTATCAGGGCAAGAAACTAGGGGGAAAACAAAATATAGAACATGACCCAACCGCAGGAAATCCCGCCTCCAATGAAAAGTTAAAGTCACAGGATAGTTACCACCTGAAAACGGGTGTGTTTTGTCTCCTTGCAGCAAAACCGAAGTGAAAGAGTTTTATCACACCGCAGAACAGACACAAAACCGAATTGTGTATGTAATAACTCCAAAGATCACAAGAACATAGCAAACTCCGAATATAACTGTTGTAATCACCTCGACAAAGAAACAGCAAAGCGCTTCACTTCATCTGCCGATGTGAAAACATGCTGTTCATCCCAGTGAGTAATCCGGAATCGCGCTGGATAGAGAAGGGAATATTTCACATTGTCCAAAGCACGCAGCTGTTTTCGCACATCACTGAAAGCAGAAAGAGCCCTGGCGATCTTTGCAGTATAATCAGGATAGACTGAGATCCTCATATTTGATACAGAGATCTGCTGCAGTTCCCTGGCTTTCTTTAGGATGTGAGCACAGTCTTTAAAATAATGCATCCGAGCTATAATAAGACGCGGTGGATCACCAGATTTAGGAGCTGGAGCAAGAGAACGATGTGCTCTGTCTATCTCAGGACATTCATCCAGGTTGAAAACCTCTTTAAGGAGCTAAGAGACGGATGCACAGGATGTTGGCTGTGACTCAGGAACTCCGAAAATCCAGACATTCTGCCTGCGGGATCGGGATTCTAAGTCATCGCACTTTGCGTCTAGTTTAGTGAGCTCCGAAGGTAAATAATTAACTTTTGTCTGAAGCTCCACGATATCGTCCGAGACAGTGAGTGACTGTTCAGCTTCTGAAAAACTTTTCTTCAGATCCGACAGCTCCGATCTCGCGATATCTCGGACAATTTCCAACTTTAGAGCTTGGAGATCTAACTGAATGCTGGATCTAAATTTCTCAAGTGCAGAACACAACTCAACTTTCACTGCCTGAATCAGTTCGGAGTGCAGTGCCGCAACATCCAGGCTGGATGTAGATGAAGCACTCACGTCGGCCCGGGACGAGGGCCCATGCTCAGGCGAAGCTGCGGCACGCACAGGCCTCAGGAGAGTCTGCGAGGATCCCGGAGTTTTACTGACTTTTGGAGGCATGGTAATGGCAGTAAGTCGAACAAAAACGAACAACTAACCGTTAACTAAAACTGAGATAAAAATTAAACAGGTAAATGTGCCTTAAAATAGCAAAAAAAGGACCTTGCTCAGCGAGAAACAAATTCACGTCTGCTTCATGTGGCACCGGACCGGAAGTCGGTTGCTGGATAGTTTGGTGATGTGATGATGTCAGGGGGGCCCCGGGGGGCAGCCCGTAGGTTTACAGGATAATGGACTCAAGTGCGAGGAATGACCGCGAAAGCACGGGAAAAGAAAAGGAAACTGAGAAAGAACCCTAGTAGAAAGGGCAACTAAATAATGCACACACTAGGCGTGTGTGCCCTGCCTGCAAGATGTTCCCCTGAGGGATTCGAACCCGGGGAGATATCCTCTGGGGGCGGGGAACGTAACCGGCGTTCAGAGTGAGAATGAATGAACTCTGACTCACTGCTGCACGAACACGCACGCTGCGCTCTGTGTGTATGTGAGAGAATCAGAGTGCGCTGTTGACTATGTGTGTGCGTCGGCCGCGCACAGAGTGTGTGTGTGGTCTGCGTGTGCGCAGAGGGGAGCCGGAGCTGGGAGAATGCAGCGTGAGCCGCACACGCGCTAAACCGGCAAAGAGTACGGAAAAAGCGGTGTAGGTCAAGCAAAAAACTCTTTACCTTGCCGCTTGAAGTGAGGGGGAGGAGGATACCCCCTGGGAAGGGATACGTCCAAATGGCGTGACCGACGAGGGAGCGTTAGATGAAAGGTAAACGGCGTCCCGATCTTTCCCTTTCCTGACAATCTAAGTCCCTACCCAGATAGCAAAGGAACATTGAATCAATGTTGATTTTGGGGTTTTTTGGTCGGGTTTGGTTGATGACCATAAATCAACTGTAAATCAACATTGTTATTGGATTGAAGTTTTAACTGTGATTCAACATTGAAAAGAAGACATGGAATCAACATTGTGATTAGTTATGATCTACAATTCAACGCAATTACTTGACCTATATTATATGTAAAAAAGAATAAATAAATTATACATATATATATATATATATATATATATATATATATATATATACATAAAGATAGATAGACAGACTGGTTTTATATATATATGTATATATGTATATATGATAGACAGATAGACTGGTTAAATATGTATTAAGTTAATTATAATTTATAAACATCAACTAAGATAAAGTAAAATAAAACATGTGAAAAAAAAATTGCCATTCCTTATCAACATAAAGGTGCAAAGAAAACATACTGCCTATATGGAAGCCTATTTTTGCCACATAAAAAATCTATTTGTTTTGATTATTAAGTGACTTTCCATGTCATTATTTCGAGATATTCTCATTATTTAAGTTATTATTTTAAGTCAATAACAAAGGTAACTTTATTCATTTTAGTGGTATATTAAATAATATATTAATATGAAATGCTGGTGTGTGGACCAGTCACATCTAACAGCCTCAAAGCGCAGCTCCGCCCCTTTGGAGCTGGACTTCTGGAAATTTCCACAGAACAGAGGAGCGCGCGCGAAAACAGGTAGGTAACGGTTGTTTCTATCTATCGTTTTTCAGTGATTTCAGGTTAAAAGAATAATTAATACTAAGTGTTTCTTAAGCCAGTTTTATGCCATTGGCGAAAACTAGATGTTAAATATTAGCTCGCTAGCTAACTAGCGAATATTTGAATAGCCTCATTTTAGCTATGAGTTAGCTAGGTTAGCTAGCTAGCTAGCTAGCTATAAATGTCATTTTTAATATCTGCTTCAGATACTTCAGTGGTAACTAGCTGTATAGTTAGCTAGGTACATAAGTGTGTGTTCACCGTATGTTATTTTTAGAATGGGGTCACATACAAAAAGCCATCTGTAAAATCTGCTGATCGTGTAATTTGTTTAAAATCGTCCGATACCTATGCATATTAGAGCGATCTTTTGGTTTGTAGTTATCCAGTGTCTCACTTGCAGAATAATTAACTAAAACAGTGTGTGTGTGTGTGTGTGTGTGTGTGTGTGTGTGTGTGTGTGTGTGTGTGTGTGTGTATGTGTGTAATAATATTAATATATTTTTTTTGTAACGCAGGTGGCAATACAAATTTACAGGTTTGTTGTGTTGAACAGAGGTAAGTCTCTTTCTTGAAGTGTGATTCATTGATTGATATAGCGAACAGCATGGCCTCTTACTGGTCAAAGAGACAGAAGGTAAATAGGGAAGTAAGCAGGATAGAGAAAGAGATCATGCAAGAGTTTGAAAAAACTGTTGAGACAGGACCACATAGGAGCAAAAGCTTCCAAACTGAAGATCACAGATTTGTGAATTTGGTTAGTGCAAATATTGTTGAGGCACGCACACAGAGTTTAGTTTCAGATGAAGCCAGGTCTGCCCATGCTAGTGATGTCATGGCTGAGTCTGATTGCGACTCTGAACAATGTGCAGGTGGTGGCAGTTTCTCTAGTGACTCAGCTGGTGGTTCAGATGAAGATGAACCAAAGGAGTGTATGCTGTACATGAGCTTGAAACAGTGGGCAACAAAGTTTTCAATTTCACTGGTTGCTCTTACAGCTCTCCTGTGTATTCTGCGAGTGTTTCACCCAGAACTTCCACGTGATGGAAGGACACTCCTTGGCACACCAGGAAAGGTACCCACTCGTAAAATGGGAAACGGGCAGTACTACCACTTTGGTATAGAACAAGGGTTGCTCTCTAGATTGAAGTGTCTCGTTTTGCCTACAGTTGTCAACAAATTGAAACTCCAGTTCAACATTGATGTTGAACTTTGTTTAAAAGTTCTAGGCTACAGTTTTGGCCCATTCTTGGACTACTTGATTGTGATTACACCAGAACCCCATTCGTTGTTGATATATACTGTGGAGCAGGGAAACCTGGAAGGGTTTTTGAGTTCTTAAAGGAATTTACAAAGGATTTGACAAATATTCTGACGAGTGGCATTGTGTACTGTGGTAGATCTTTTCAGGTACTTCTTTCAGCTTTTGTGTGTGATGTCCCAGCTCGCGCATTTGTCAAACACGTGAAAGCTCATAATGGTTACTATGGATGTGATAAATGTACACAGGCTGGTGTGTGGAAGAACAAAATGACATTTCCTGATACAGCAGTTAAACCTAGGACTGATGCTGATTTTGCAGCTATGGTTGATGAAGACCATCACCTAGAACAAAAACCTAGCCCTCTGACAAGTGTGGTAAAAATGGTTTCTCAGTTCCCTATAGATTACATGCATCTTTGCTGTCTTGGGGTAACACGAAAACTTCTGTACTTCTGGCTGAGAGGCAAAAATCTTACCACAAGGATTCAATCCCAAGTAGTTGGTTTGATTTCTAGCAAACTTTTAGAGCTACGTCCTCATACTCCTGTTGAGTTTGCACGCAAGCCAAGAGACCTGACTGAGGTGGATCGGTGGAAAGCCACTGAGCTAAGACAGTTCATGTTGTACTCTGCCCCTGTAGTCCTTCGAGATTGTCTGCCTAGCGAGCTCTATGACAATTTTCTGCTGTTTTCTGTTGCCATGCGTTTACTCCTGTTTCCAGGCAACAATGAACAAATGGTGAAATTTGCTCATGATCTCCTAGTGTCTTTTGTGCAGCACTTTGGGAAACGGTATGGAAGTGATGAAGTTGTGTTCACTATACACCACTTGATTCACTTAGCCGATGAGTACAGACACTTTGGTCCTCTTGACAATGTGTCAGGGTTTCCGTTTGAGAATTATTTGTGTCGGATTAAAAGACTCCTACGTAAACCACATCAGCCGTTGCAGCAAGTTGTTAAAAGATTATCAGAAGTGACGCCTGCTTCGGTGGAAATGCCTCCAGGTGAGGCTACCGTTGCAGGCTTGCATTACAGTGGTCCATTACCCTATCAGTTTTGTCATGCTGAGCAGTTCAGAAAGGTAACTTCCAGAGAATTCTGCTTATCCACTGAGACTGGTAATAATTGTATGGAGGTTGCAGGTGAGATTGGTGTGATCAAGAATGTCATCAGGGACAATTAAATATATTCTGCTGTTTCAGAAATTCAGACACCGTGAACCCTACTTTGAGTATCCATGTACTTCTGCCTATATTGGTTGCTACAGGGTGTGTGATTTATCTGATAGTCTGACAGTGGTAAAGCTTTCACACATACAAAGAAAGTATGTTCTTTATCCGGTAGATAATGGCTCTGCAGTCTTTCCTATGCTTCACAAATAGTCATCTGTAGAGAACACACCTCAACTTCTAAGGACTTGAATGTGTTAATTATAATGTTATAATAGTTTTTAAATTTGTGTTTGATGGAATAGGGTTGTTATTAGGAACAACTGTCTGCTGTCACTGTCTACCTTAATAGGCTCTATGTAGTTCATTTGCTTTAGAAATAGATGGAGGAGTAAAGGAGGCCAAATATAAAAAGTTTACTGTTTACCTGTTATCCAGTTCCTGTGCCATGTGTTTCTATTATGTTTCAGATGGAAAACAAACAATATTGTGTGGTGGAGTTCCAGGACAGGGGTACTGCTGTCGTGCCTAGCTGTTGGCTCAAGGGTGACAAATGTTCATGGCCACCCTATAACAGCCAAAAGCTGCAAAAATCAGTCAGACAAAGAGAGATATCCAGACCTGACTGGACAGTTCATGACAGTGTACGGTGTCTAGTAACTCGTGGTGAGAACTGCACTTTAACTCCTATGAATTTGAGAGAATTTTGAATACCATTCCAGTTTTATCAGTTTTTTATTCCTTTTTTTAATATTTTGTACATGTTTTGTTTTATTTTATATTTTGTAGATACCTATGAAATGGCTCACAGCCGTCTTAAATTAGTTGAAGAAGGTTGCTGCACATCAGACCTGCAGTCAGATGAGGATACAGAAGAATGAAAAAAAAGGAAAATGAGGTGCATTTGTAACTTTTTCTGACTTCTGTTTTATTTTTTGTCATTGTATTCTGGAAATTTTTGATCATTCATGTAACTGGGCAAATATTCTGTTCAGGATTAATACTCGTTACAGCGACTATGTTGATGAGGACCCTGGGGAACCAAAAAGGAGACAATTAGCCAAGCCCCCTCCAGTAGTGCCGCCAGGTATCTTTTCTTTTTAAATTAAATGAAACCAGTGAATATTTTCACAGATTTTATCCATCACTGAACAGTGTTGGAGCAGCTGTCAGTTAATACGAAGTTGGCTTGTAGCACCTTAATCACATCATATGCTGAAGAAGTAATTCACCAACTAAGGTACAACAATGTCTACTTTTTCAGTGTAACTAGGGCTGTACCTTATTGGAAAAATCTGACATTGCAATATTTCTGTTTTCTGCGATATATATTGCGATATTAAACAATGCAACTTTTCACCACAGTTGAAAAAAATTACGAGAAGTAAATGACCCAATAAATAAGAAAAAGTAAATGAGATAATAACCTATGTTTATTAGTAAGAGATTCTTATCCTAAATAAGTGGCTCATATATGAATTAAATTATTAAATAATTTTATTTGATCCTGTCGGTGAACAGCTCATCGGTGGCCGACGTCACACTATTAACTCCGCTGTGTCCTCATCAGTACCTTTAAAATAATATTATTAAAGATATCACGTGGTGAATATTTCAAACATATTGCAATGTACATAGATCCAAAATGACTTCTGCAATCCTCAATTCAACTGAATTAGCTTTAGCCTAGCTCTCGGCTAACAGCTACCCCTCGGCTATTTCACTTAAAACTTAATATTTAAAGGGATTATTATTAAAAGTTATCTGTTCATTTTAACTTTATGAGGATAATTCTGATGACGAATAATTCAGTATGTGACGAAGATAGCTCTCTATGCACACTAGAAAATCTGAGCGGAATAGTAGAACATCCGGGTACTTATAGTATGCGAGTAGTATACTACAGATTTCAGTATGGTTGCATACTGCATACTACTTTTAGGCAGATTTAGTATGCTAGTACTGTGTAGTATGCCATTTGAAATACGTCGGCAGTGTCACTCATTGCTTTAAATAACATCGCACGTCCTGCGATGTGACTATTGCACATGCACACATTGCGATGACTATGCTGAAACAATATATGATGCAGCCCTAAGTGTAACAGTAATAAACTTTGATTTGTCTCATTAGAAGTCAGCCCGGGATATACGGCACAGGAAGAAAGAGCAAATAATGGTTAGAATTTTATTATTCTATTCTTTTATTCAAATTCTTTTAAAAATACATATTTTACAAAGCTGTTCAAAATGGTGATTTTTATTCATTGTGCAGGATCATTCCGGGGACAGTGGCTGTCAAATGGTAAGTTATTGAGTAGCAGTGCATGTATATTCTGAGTGGTTGCTAAGGTGTTGCTAGGCTGTTGCTATGGTATTGAGTGGTTTCTAAGGTGTTGCTAGGCTGTTGTATGTTGTGGTGTGTAAGTGTTGTATATAAGTGCAACTCTTTGTTTGTATGGTGTATGTGGTGTGTATGGTGTTTTAAGTGTGTATGGTGTGTGTGTGTGTGTATGTGGTGTGTGATGTGTGTATGGTGTGTGAGGTGTGTACCGTGTGTGAGGTGTGTGTGATGTGAGTATGGTGTGTTATTTGTGTATGAGGTGTGTACTGTGTGTGAGGTGTGTGTGATGTGAGTATGGTGTGTTATTTGTGTATGAGGTGTGTATGGTGTATGAGGTGTGTATGGTGTGTGATGTATGTATGAGGAGTGTGTGATGTGTGTATGATGTGTGCTGTGGGTATGGTCTGTGCCATGTTCCATGTTTATGGTGTGTGTGTATGAGGTGTCTATGACATGCATTCCTATGTAAAAAAAAACAAAAAAACGTGTGTTTTCACGTGTGTCCAAACACGTTTTGATCGTTACAAAAATGTGTAGAATAAAACTCATAATAATAATAATAAGAAGAAGAAGAAACAACAGAAGAGGAAGAACAGTATGTTGGCTTTGTAAAGCCAACATAATAATCAGGAAAATCCTACCATAATTCTACCTGAATTGCAGAAATGTAGTGTGAGTGATAAGCCAAAACCAGAAATTATAGGACTAGAAATGTTAAAATAAACTGAGTTGCCTTTTTTTTCGCAGGTTTGGGTACAGCGCACTGGTCTGAGCAGTGTTTTTATGGTTAGTGACCTCAATTCATGAAATGTTCATTTAAAAGTCTTAGAAGGTACTTAGTGACATTTTGTTTGTCATGTTAGACTCCCAAGGTAGCAGCAACCCGGTGTACCATACACTGCAAGGCCCAGAATATGAAATAAATGGTAAATAAACAACTAATTAATTTGTTTCAGACACATGACAATATCAGAATTACCACTGATACATTTGTTGGCTAGCGATTGTACGGTGGAAATGGATAGTAACATTGTATTTGCTCAGATCAATGACTGTATAAAAAGATGGACACGCCAGTTAGTTTTTTAAGGTTTTTGACCTACATAGCTAAGGTAGCTAATAAGCTAAATCACATTGGCCATTTTGCGCTACCCTCAGCCATACAAACTGTAAAAAAAATTGTAAAGAGTGTCTGTTAATGTGACAAACACTGTATGACTTCCGGTTATATAAACGCTAAATAGTAATTCCTACCAACAAGCTTGCAGTTGCCTGCTCCACATAAGGCAGACAATCTTTTCCAGCCAAGGCTGTCAGCCACGTCATTCCTTAAGTGTAACCCCGCTAAAGTGTAAAACAAAAATTTTGCAATATTAGTACGTGGAAAGATGATGGAATTAGACACTGGAGACAGAAATATTTGTTTAGATTAGAAAAAAAAAACATGATTGAAAAATAGATGTTTTGTCATTAAAACTTCTGGGTATGGGCAGCAGAGGTTTTGAGAGACGATGCGCTGTCCAGCTTTAGATACAGTCAGTGGCTCAGATAATTAATTAATATTTTTAAATATTACTGCATTATGTTTGCAGTATTTTTCCTGATGGTGTCACAGAAAGTAATTTAAGTGTTAACAAATAGTGTACATTTGATTGTAAATTTGATATTTAGATATTATTTCTTTTAAAA